>SNQN01005175.1:16219-40741 GCA_008642245.1 Bassia scoparia | reverse complement strand
AATCTAGTAACCCATGAATTAGAGGCAAGAGTTCTATCTAGTCAAGCGCTCTTCTTGGTTTCAGGTGAGAGTCTTCTAGACCAGGTATGAGAAGGCCTAGAAAAGGCAACTTCAATCAGTTACATGTCATTAATCCATTCATCAAATAAATGTATCCTCCGTTGAGTTTCATGACAAGCTAAATTCCTTTCCCAGGATGCTCGAGTTTCATTGAAGTCACCACTCAATAGCCAAGGGTGATTGTTTTTTGCAGCATAAGATTTGAGATAGTGCCAAAGGTCTTGCCTTTTAATAGGCTCTAGGCTCGCATAAATCGCGGTAAAATACCAGGGTTCATCACCATTGCGAGTGACTTCGACAGTTAAATGTTGGTTACTCTGACCTTGAAGTTGTAAAGTGACTACCTCTGATTTCCTATATAACCAAATTCCTCATGAGAAACCTAGCCTTGTGCATCAACACGAAGATGGCCATTGAATGCCAATTTTTGCGCAATAGATTCAGCTTGTTGTCCCCCCATGTGGGTCTCGACAAGAGCCATCACTTGAGCTTTATGTAGCCGTAYAATTTCACGAAGAGCCGAGAAAAAGGCAGAGCTACCAACTCCTTGAACATTCCACTCAAGAATGGTGATTGGGGACATATTTGAAGCAAGATTAGGTAGACTATCCTTCATTGATTGAGGTATTGAGGGTAGAGTATCAATAAATGCTTCAAATATCCTTTGGACTAGGATCCTCACGAGCAATGACATTGTTATCAATAACAACTCGGGTGGCTCCGGGTAGGGCTCCACCCAAGTCATGAATTGGAGTTCGACCTTGTGAACCAGGGGGTTCATACTTCCCATGCAAGGGAAATTCATTGGCCTTCCCATGTAAAAGCTTCATTCCGAAGGAAGCTGCTTCACAAGGATGGGGTGAGAGGTGTCCATCTTGTGGCGTTTCTAGAACAAAGGATTGAGTTATTGGAGTGTTAAATTTTGATTCAGTTACAATGTCACCTTTATTAGTTTGGCTTATACTTGGCTGTGTAGGTGGCTTGGAAGTTTCGAGCTCTTTTGATTGCCTATTAATTCCCTTAATAGCCTTTGTGTGAGAGTGCATTGACTTGGGGTGGCTCATTTTGTTGGTTAATATCCATATCATGATCTCCAATATTCTCTATTAAGTCATTAGGGATATTATTCTTTTTCGCTGTGGAAGCTATTTATTCCATGGAATTGGACTGATTTGTTGCCTCCTTATTCAAGTTTTGTTGACTTTTAAGGCCTCTATTATCCCTACTTTTGGGAAGGAAATTTTGTTCTTGATTATACGGGATTATTTCCAAGATATTTTCTTGTTTCGCCAAAATTTCGTCATTCAAATTTTCATTCAAAATTTGAAACCGAGAGTCATTAGATTGTCCCACTGGATCTGCTCTTTTGTTTGAATTTACCCCTTTAGCCTCATGACCTAATTTTTTTCTTGGGTGAGTTTATGTTTCGGGTGGGTTTCTTGACAAACATCCAGGATCCGAAATTTTCACCTTCTTCCGGTTGTTGAGCCTGCTGCATATCGGCTTGATTATTCACCATCTCATCAGCAGTTGGTGGGTGCAGGATAGGACAATTTTCTTCTTTATGCGAAATTCTACCACAATGATGACATATCATCCTTAATCCTTCATATTGAATTTTCCAAACTTTGCCATGGAGCCAAAATTTGGATAACAAGGGTCTTGAGAGATCAAGATCGATGCACATTTTGGTGAATTTGCCTCGCTTTGTGATGGCTGTGGTTTTTTCCACTTTAATGGCCTTCCCAATCTTCCTTCCCACTTTGGTTAAGAAGTTTGTGTCAAAGTATTCAATAGCTAAGTTTGGGATTCATACCCAAGCAGTGAGATGCCTTATTAGAGGTTCATTGTCTGAGACAAAATTAGGAACCCATTGTCGAATAGTGAGATAGTGGTCATCAATCACCCAGGGGCCTTCAGTTATGACATATTGATAGTCTTCTATAATAGAGAACTTTGCAACATAGTAGGAACAACMAATATCGATCAGTGAGAGTTCTCCTCGCAATTGTCATTTCTTGGTTAGCCTTCACATTTAAGTCATATAACCAATGTGTTTGTCGAACATTTTGATGATTAGTGACCTTTTCCAAGGTTGCTTTAGTCTGCGCTTCTCTTCTTTGGAGAGTAGGATGACAAGGCATTGCTCAGTCTCAGCTCCTCAAAGTCTTCTAGAGGCTCATCATCATCTGAAGCACTGTCATCAGATTCAGCATGATCATCATAGGCATCTTCAAGTGATGGCAACGAAAGGTGATGCAATTCGTGTGCCCTGTACAATATTCTTGTATGAGACACCATTGTGCCTAGCAGGTTGTGGAGATGGTGGTGAATCATCTTCATCCATAAGATGAGGAGATTCATCTTGATCATTGAAAATGAGATGATTAATGTTTCGATTAGCTTTTTTGTTTGATCTAGCAAATTGATCATATTCTTGAGTGGTTTTGGGGCGTAGGGTTTTTTCCATTGAAAAGTTTTCAACAGTTGAATTTTGTTTCCTTTAATATCAAAATAGATATTCTAAATTGTTATGTAGTTGTTTGGGAATACAAAGAATTTCAAATTGGGAATCAAATTCATATTGCAAAAATAATATGATGTTTCAAACAGTTCAACTTTGCAAACAACTCATTTACACAAAAGAAGAAATAAAAAACAAGCCAAAAGGACAAAAGTTCCCTCTGGTTTTCCTTGGAGGGTTTGTTCTAGGTGTGCCTAGGTCGTTTACTCTGTTGAGTTTTGTCCCTGATTTTTCAAGATTTATTGTCTACAATAATGGCAGAAGACTAGTAAAAAAGGTGTGTCTTTAGCGAGGGAGATCCCAAATCGATCGAGAAATAATCCAAACAATTGGAGGAACAGGGAGAAATTACCGAAATCGATTGAGTGGATGATGGTGATGAAGGAGAGACCGCTCGAATTGAATGACTGGGGTTTGGGCAAAATTGGACGGTAAAATACTAAAACCCTAACTCCTTGATTACTACGATGAAGAATGTTTGGCAATTATCCTACAGCAAGAGAGTAGAGACGTCAAATGCGCCAATAACGTTACATTCCAATTCCCTACCACATGAAAAGACAGAGATTCATCAAGGGAAGCAGTCATGCACTGTCGCCAGACTAACGCGCCAAATAATTTTCAAAAAAGTGGATGAGAACATTAGACTTGATGCTATGGAATTTTATGAACTTCCTCTATGGGTGCGAGTCTACAATTTGCCTGTGAGAGGTAGGATGAATATGGCAAATATTGAGAAACAGGGGAACCAAATTGGAGCCTCTGTTAAGGTGGATTTGAAAGGAAATATGGGTCTCAATAAATCACTTCGTATGAGAGTGATGATTGATGTGCGCAACCCTCTGACGAAGCAAGTGAAATTAAAAACAAAAGGAGGATCAAAAGCCCTTTATGATGTGAAGTATGAAAAGCCTCCTATTTATTGCTTCTACTCTGGAAAGATTGGACATGGGAGCAAGGATTATAGAGATTGTTGTGATCTTGAGCAACCTCCGATTAATTATGAAAGGTGGTTGAAAGCTTCACCATGGAAGAGAGGTGGAACGTTTACTGATGATCAAGGTTCTAATCACGTTTCCCCGGTAGCTCGTACTCTTTTTGTCACAAAGCCAAAGAAAAACCTTGATACGGTTACTGAACAAAACCAAATAACAGAGGTTGTGGAGCAGCTAGTGAATTGTGAAATTAACTCGGTGGCAAAAAACGTTTCAACATACTCTGAGGTTGAGAGCCTTGAAAGATCGACAGAAGGGGAGGCTACACTACAAGTGGTTGATGATAACTAAGCTCCTTTGCYTACTTTCTCAATAGGAAGGGGAGATTCTTGTGGTGGTTCGGGTAATGCAGTGGCTAAAAAGAAGAAATGACAAAGAGTGGAGAGGGAGAAGTTGGGACAAAATGATTCTACTAGAGTTGTGGTTGGTTCGAAAAGGGAACCAGATGCAGTGCRTAATCCGGGAATGGCTATGGAGGTTGATGAGCCAGAGATTACAAAGAAGATGGCTTTTGAAGCTAATGTGTTAAGAGTGGCGGGCCCCACCTTCTAGGCTCCCTGGGAACAATGATAAACATCATGGCTTGGAATTGTAGAGGGTTGGGCACGGTCTCTGCGATCAAYGCTCTAAAGAGCATAATTGGAGCATAATTGTGCTCAAAAATCCGTCAGTGGTGTTTCTCTCTGAAACCAAACTGAAAGTGCATGAATTGGAGAGAGCAAAGATGAAGCTAAACTTTAATGGAATGATGGGGGTAAATTGTGAAGGAGATGGCAAGAGAAGAAGGGGTGGATTAGCTCTACTGTGGAAGTCTAGCATTGATGTGGTTATCCAATCATTTTCGAATAACCATATTGATTCTTGGATTAACTCATTTATTCCTGGAGGGTGGAGATTCACGGGGGTGTATGATTTCCCGGAGGAAGAGAACAAACATAGACGGGTGCGTTGCTTGAACGTTTGGGTGAAAATTTTTATGGCCCTTGGGTTTGTGGTAGTGATATGAAGTTGATGTTAACAGCGTGCGATAAACAAGGTGGTAGGAGCTTTAATTTTGAGGAGGCTGGTATTCTGAGAGGGGTTGTGGATAGCTGCAATTTTCTGGAGTTGGGTTTTACTAGGCACCCTTACACTTGGTCTAATAATAAGGGGGAGGAGGATAACATACAGGAGAGGCTTGACCRATTTTTTTGTTACTTCTGATTGGAAGTCTTTCTTCCCAAATTCTTATGTGTCTCATCTTCCGAAAAGACGATCTGATCATCTTCCTATTCTTTTATGTATTAAGGGACAAGTTCCTAATTCTCAAAAACGTAAAAGAATTAAACTTTATCGCTTTGAGRAAATGTGGATGCGAGATGAGGATTGTGAGACCATAATCRGTAGTTCGTGGATTAATGGAGGGGATGTGAGCTTTAATATTGCTAATACAGCAACTAATTTGGCGGCTTGGGGTCGGTCAAAATTTGGCAATTTTGCAAAGGAGATGAAAAACTGTAGAGTGCAGATGGAACGTCTAATGGCTCTTGATCAAACGGAGGATGTTATTAATCGGATGAGGGCCATTGATGATCGTATGGATGAGCTTGAAAAACGAGAGGAGGTTTTTTGGAAGCAAAGGAGTCGTCGGGATTGGTTGGTGCATGGTGACAAAAATACTTCTTTCTTTCATAAAAAGGTCGGGCAACGAAGAGAACACAATGGGATTTGGAAGTTAAAGGATGAGGCCGGAAATGTTTACGAGGAGGAGGAACAAATTTCTAAGATTCTGGTGGATTATTTTGGTAATTTATTCTCTTCTTGCGGAAACACTAATGCTTCGCGGGTCATTAATGCAGTGGATTCAGCACTTTTCGAAAGCTCAAATTGCATTTCTAGCGGCTCCTTTTCGAGGCGAAGAGGTCAAAGAAGCTCTCTTTCAGATGCACCCCACTAAGGCCCCTGGGCCTAATGGTATGTCAGCTCTCTTTTATCAGAAATATTGGCACATTGTTGGACAGGATGTTATTGATAAAGTGTTGGGCATATTAAATAATGGTGAGGATATAAGTTCTATTAATCAGACTCATGTGGTTCTTATTTCAAAAAAGAAGGTTTGTGAGTCTCCTGTTGATTTTAGACCTATTAGTTTGTGTAATGTCTTGTACAAAATTGTGTCAAAAGTCCTTGCCAACAAATTGAAATGCTTTTTGCCTGACATTATTCATGAGACACAGAGTGGTTTTGTCATGGGACGGTTGATTACTAATAATATTCTGGTRGCTTATGAGTGTTTCCATTATTTACGAAAGTAAAGGAAAGGAAAGGAAAGGAAAACAAGATTTCTTGGGGCTGAAGTTGGATATGAGCAAAGCTTATGATAGAGTCRAATGGGGGTATCTTGAGCTTTTAATGCATAAATTTGGCTTTCCTCCTAATTTCCTCACAGCTGTCATGAAGTGTGTTAAAACGGCCTCGTTTGATGTGATGGTGAACGGGCAACCTTCGAAGGAATTTAAAGCTTCCCGAGGGTTAAGACAGGGTGATCCGCTTTCTCCCTTTCTGTTTATTATGTGTGCCGAAGGATTGTCCGCTTTGTTGAGAGATGTAGAAAAAAGGAAGGAAATATATGGTGTGAAGATTGGTCGGCAAGTGAGTCCAATTTCTCATCTCTTTTTTGCTGATGACAGTCTTCTTTTTGTTCGAGCAAATAAAGTGGAGGTTGGTAAGGTGTTGGATATTCTTTCATCTTATGAGATTGCTTCTGGTCAGAAACTGAATATGGAAAAGTCCGAGGTTTCCTTTAGACGAATGTTGAGCTTTGCAGAGGAGGATCATAGCTTCAGATGAGTGTCCTTTTAAGGCGGGTTGAGACATGAAATATTTGGGCTTGCCGTATACTTGGGTTGAATCGTATCGAGGCATCAAAAAAGGGTCTTTCAATATAAAATTCAAAGAGGCGAGTCAGGGGAAAAAATGATTTGAAGGGTAGAAAGAAATTTTTTTTGTCTAAGTGCAGGGCGGAAGTCTTAATATACAATCCATTTTAGCTTTACCCGGATTTATTTTATTCAAACGGGTATGTTGCCATCACGCGATGCAGTGTTTCAAAGATCCTAATGGTGATTCTATTAAGAATTGAGAAACTATGTAGAAATAACAATTCTTTTGGTTCGTAGACAAAAGGAAATAAAAAAGAAGGATTTAGTATTTGGGTTGGTTAGTGTTTTGGGTGACATTAATTATGGCTCAATACATGAGAAGGAGTGGGTGGAATACATTTGGCTTATTCAGGGCAGGAACATGACGTTTCTTGCTTCATTCTTTTGTATCGTAAATAAAAATATAAGTGCGTTAATTGACATAATTAGTTGGCAATTGGTGAGTTGATAAACAAAGTGTTACTGGAGTAGCTTCTTCACTCATGCACCGAGCACACATTGAGTGTTCAAGGTGCTTAAAAACGGGTAATATTCCCTCACCCTGTTCATTTCTGTTGGAGTTCTGGGGGGTCGATTATGTGAAGCTCGTGTCTGACGGTGATTAAGTCGGCTTTGGGGCAATGGAAGAGTGTGTTACCGCGGATTAATGGAGCTCAATACAAAAATTTAGGAGGTTGATTCCGTGGTTACAACACTGCAGATTTTTGCATAAGCTTCTACTATTTTTTTTCTCAGGGGAACCCATCAAGAAATATTACTACTTATAATGCTATTATTTATTATCCTATAGTAGCGGTGATATGTTGGGAGGAGTACTCGATAGGTGGAATGGTTTGATGCTTAAGGATTTTTCTGTGATGTGGAGATTCAAGAGATTTTGAAAATTCCCATTCCCATCTTTGATAGTGAGGACACTTGGTGCTGGCACTTCTCGACTCATGCTATGGTAACTACACTGTTCGGAGTGCCTATCATTCGCTTCGAACTAAGGATTACAGGCTCAGGCGTCTTCTCGACTGCCACTATCACTGCCTTTGATTGGAGGATGATTTGGCAAGCAATATCCCCCCCCAAAGTTCGTATGTTTGGCTGGATAGTTTTGCTAACGGCATAGCGATCAAGATAACTTGTTAAACGTGGATTGACATGGATATATTTGCAAATTTGTGTGAGGCTTGGAATCAGTTGAGCATTTATTCATGGAATGCCAAGATTCAAAGATGATTTGGAGGCTTCTCCACTAAGGCTTCGAATTGAGGATTTTGGGGTCGAGTTTCCGTACGATGTGTTAGTTTATTAATAGAGGTGACGGACAAAGAATGGTGGGATGGTTTTTGGAGTGTGATGTGGAGTATTTGGGTGAAGACGAATGGTTGGGTGTTTGAGCAACGAAGGATCCCTCTTATTTTTGTTGTTCATGAAATTAACGGGATGATGGCCGAGGTTGGAATGGCTATGGAGCTGCGTCAGGCTAGGGCACAACCTGTTAAGCTCCCTTCGAAGTGGTCTCCACCTGAGATGGGAGTTTACAAGCTTAATWCGGACGWTGTCAAGTTCGGGTCGACTGGTGGTGGATATGGGGGTGTGGTGCGTGACTGGGAAGGTGATGTGGTGGTGGCGACCTGTTTGCGTTGAGAGCTCTTGRGCGGTGGATGTGATGGAAGCGGCGGCATTATGTCATACTCTTAAAATTGCAATGGAAGCAGGCCTTCACTCCTTTATTATGGAATCTGACAATATGAAGGTGTTCACTCATCTTGCGAAAGGTGTGCGGGAGACAACAATTTTTGGGAAGATTATTGAGGATATCCGACATCTTGCTTTAGCTTGTACTTTTTGTGATTTCTCCTTCGTTAAGAGGGGGGTAATATGGTTGCCCATGACTTAGCTAAATATAGTGAGAGTTGCAAAGAGCTGAGAGTTTGGTTGGAGGATTATCCTAGTGTTGTAACTCCTTTTGTTCTTGGTGATCTCAATTAATAAATAGCCTTTGAAGGCTTTCTCGTCCAAAAAAAAAAACCTCAATTTACACCATAGTAACTAAGGTTAAAGAATGTGACTATTTACATAGCGGCCCAGTTATTTCGAGACATACGGAGTTCAAACGGAACATTTCCAACGCTTTAGTAATTTTACAAAAACAACCTTGGATATAGGGGGTGTTTGTTTAGAGGGATAAAAGGGAAAGGGATAGGGATAAGAGGGAGGGAAAKAAGAAATCTTTTGTTTGTTTAAGGGGATAGGGATTAGAAGGAGGATGAGGATAGGGATAAAATACCACTCTTATCCCTCTAGTACTATACCTAAGAGGGTGGTATAACGGGAGAGGTAAAAAATATTATTGATAAGACGAAACTACCCTTAATAAAATAAAAAAAGTAAGGAGATTAAGAGAAGTTAGTAAAGGTAATTTAATAATTTTACCACTTATCCCAATCCTATTCCCAATTCATACCAAACATTGGATAGAAAAATTAATTCCTATCCCTTTTCTAAATCCTTATCCCTCTACTAAATTTTATCCCTACTAGCCGTGGCACCGCGCGCGATGCGCGCAGTGCCTCGGACGRTGTGATAAACGTAAGTATACAATCATAAATGATTAATTATGCATCATTCCATGTTATATAATAATAATGAAGCAAATAAATGCAAGAGAAAAAAATGATTCCATCCTTCTAAAATAAAAATTAAAATTGAAAGTTTCACACTAAATAAACTTGAAGAATCATAATAAAATCACCGACACAAAGAGAAAGTAAAGGGGGTGTGCATAGAAATATAATAATATTAATTAAAGTTTACTAATTACTATCGAAGTAGTTAAGATCAYGTGTTATTTTATTTAAATATTACTTCCTCTCGCACCAAAGCATTCTCGATATCACTTTATAATTTCTCAAATGCACCACAAAAGGAGACTATAACAAAAAGGAAGAAAATGCAGCATATTCCTAAATAAATAATATCATCAAATCAATTAAAAGGCACATATAACCCCTCAATTCTTCCCGAGAAAGGAAAATACACGTACAACTTCAAACACTCAATATTTAATCATGAGATTATATAATTGACAGGAGAGAGTTGTAAACTCAACACATTTGCTAATAAGCCATTGAATTGTAATGAACGAAAGGAAGAAGAAAAACATGTCATGGACCAAGGCAGAGGAAATCGAAACCCAACACCGACTTGTTGGTGAATCACAAAAGGAGACTTTTGTGTAAACAGAAGCAAGCAAAGACAAATCAATACTTTCCCAATCGGCGAGAAAAGAAAACAAGGAGGATGAAGCCAAACTTTGAGAGGCATGCTTACAAGAAGCGTTATATCATGAAAACTGTATTCTTCATTAGCTTATTGTTGTCTAATGTCCGATCTCAGGGTGATGAACTTTTGAATGTTTGCTTTCAATTAAAGAGAAGTAAGAGATAGGAAGTTTTATCCAGAAAATTGTTGTAAATCATCTTGCGAGATTTTCAGCTAAGCTACTCACTTCAGAGAATCATTACTCAAGTTATGTATATCTTGCGAGTTCTTGTTATTAATTCAATCCTACTTTCATGAGTTGTATTATTTTAATAGTTCAATCTAAATTACAACATATTCCACAAATAATTCATCTAAATTAGTAGCTTTATTCTATAAAATTACACAAATATTACAAATACCTCCAAGTATTTCTCACTTAATTACAACATAATAGCTGCTACTACTAAAATTACATCAGTAAGTTTCCGTAGTTATTGCACGCAGTAGGCCAGCGTAGAGTAACATTACATCAGATGGGCGCTTTCTTTGGTGATATTTAAACTGGTCTCAGTTCACCAATTCTTTCTCCAGTAAGCTATAATATCATAAACAGAAAACATTGCATTAATTACATTATTACTAAAAATTTATTCTATAATTCAAAATGTATATTTCATTTTATCCGGAGGTTTAGTTGAAAGAGAACCCATTTTTATTACCAACTCTTTCGCATTCAAGTCTTGTGTATAATCCTGTTCATCCAAAATACAACAAATGAACTTAAAAAGGATTAGTATTTTAAATTAACAAATTCGATTCGATGACGAAATTGGTGAAATCCTAGAAATGAAAACATCGACAAAGGAGAGACATCAACCCAAATCAGAATTTGCAAATTATCATGTCAAATCAAAAATCAACCAAGACGAAGACACAATTTTCTACCTAACGTTCCACTATGGGAGTATGGAGCTATGTAAGTTGCTGCATACCCAGAGAAATTTTTTCAAAGTTCACTATTTTTGTCAATAAAGGCATTAAGCTCACATGAGCACTCAAGCCAAAGGAAGATATTTTGGTCAAAGTTCATTATTTTTAGTAAGCATCAAAAGACATAACTCATGATGGTCTGATGCTTGATTGATCATACAACGCAACATATGTCGTGTTAGCTGGCATTACATCAGGGTCTTGTTTCCCCGTCCCGAGGGAAGAACACTTGCCATTCACCATACATGACAGGAAGAGTCGAAGCTCATTAATGTAAGGTTCAGAAGTATTTGAATTCATGGGCATATGGATAGAAAAAGAGTTTTAACTACTTTTATCAGACTCTATACTACTCATTTCAGTCAAATGCAAAATCGCTGCTGACCACAATTGCTATGATATCATATATGCAAAGAACTCATTAATTAATTAAGCCGCTGCTCATGTCTAAACAACATGATTTTTCTTAAATTCATACATGCTACAACTTAGAAGTAATCATTTGCAACAATGAGAAATTTCTAAATCGGTAAAGTTTAAGCATTTATACAATCGAGTGCCATTGACAATCAGCTTATCAAACTAACTTTATCTACTACAATCTAAAAATATATGAACAATCATTGAACTGACCTGTACCTAAACATCATGAGGTAGAAACAAGAAAGAAATAACGACCTAATAGGTCTATCAATCAAGCACGACGACAACTTCCACTCTTTCGGAGCACCTTACATCCTTCAACCTATTCGATCCACCTAACCCAAACAACACACATACATCACCTTCATCATCCTCTACTAACACAACATCAGTTTTAAATTCCTAACTTCATATAATCTCAAAATAGCTGTTCAGTAATTAATAGTCAATACTCCATCCGGCAATATGACAACCAAAACAAAACATCAATTTAAAGGAAAAATCACAGTGAGCAAAAGAAGTCGCAAGCGCGCCCTTTGGCGGAGGCAGCAGTGGAAGGAACTTTGTTTCAGCCCATAGACATGCAGTCGCACCCAATAGCGAATCATGCAATTTTTCCTGTTTCGAAGGTGGTAATCAGTTTCTGATTTCGAATTCTTCGGTGATATTGTATAAATTATGAATTATCCTTTAAGCAATCAAGTCCTTAAATGCCCGCTGCATTTCCTTTGTGCCACTAAGTGTATTTTTGCCTCTCCAAAATGCAACAGTGAATATAACTTTTATAATAACCTTATATGGTATTTGACATAGAATCATTAAAAGTTAATTTACTTAGGTGATCTCACAATTCTATAAAGCATAAATAAGGACAATATCAACACACATGCACAACACAAGCACACACTACAAAAATCACAAAGGCGTATGCGAAGAGATTCACTCCTTTACCCGCCTATATCTGTTTCAAATGAGCAATCTGCTCGCAAATAATTTCTAATACAAATCAACATCAGCAACTATTACTAACCTACAAGGGATTCGAACACAGCTGCAGCACTTTGACCAGGTAGCTGTTCTGATCGAATCGCAGCATGGCTCCCAACTGAGCTAGAGTCTGAGATTGTTAACACATAAAATACAAGGCTATTACATAGACAAAGACGGGGTACAAATAACAGTGTACCATAGGGAGTCATGGTCATATATTAATTCTTTGATAAGAGATCCATGTTCATGAAATTGCGAGCATAGTAATATTTCGTCATTAAACAGTCTAGAAAATTAGAGGGTGATGATTGGCTAATCAAATAAGCAAGATGGAAAAGTCAGAAATTCACACCAGATCTATCATTCTTCCAATATAATGATTGAGTCCTACACCTAGTTAGCTTGCTACACACAAATGACTAATAGCCGTGAAATGGAATCACCAAATATAACAATATGCAACAAATTTATGTATCAGGATTATTAAAAAATTTGACCAAAATGCTACACGCTGCTATTTCAGCAGATGTCTCCCTGTCGGTGAGGTTAGTCCCTAGTGGACATATGCAGGACTAAGTATAATAATTTGACCATAAGGAATTTCACGAAACCTAATCTCGGAACAAAAGTTATTACTTAAACTACATTAATGTCATATCTAGATCATCAGTTAAAATGTTAGCTATATTAATTACTTTTGTTAGTAGACTATACTCCATTGTTACTAGACATTTATCCCGAGATTTATTATGAAATCGAAATTTATAAACGTTACCAGAAACAACTAAGCTAGTGCATT
Organism: Bassia scoparia; assembly: GCA_008642245.1. Classification (NCBI taxonomy): domain Eukaryota; kingdom Viridiplantae; phylum Streptophyta; class Magnoliopsida; order Caryophyllales; family Amaranthaceae; genus Bassia; species Bassia scoparia. The sequence continues at coordinate 27,784 of SNQN01005175.1, read as the reverse complement.
CATAAGGAATTCGACAAATAAAAATGATGTGCATATACCTTATTGGCTGATTATAGCCAAGTGCGCATGGAGAGAACACCTCTCGTGAGACCAGCCCACCATATGACATCTCTGCAATCAGAAAAATTTTAATTGGCGTTATACAGCAGAATATCCAATATATCAAATTCATGCATAGTATTCATTGGCACCAAATTATCTACACAAGTTATCAGTTTAATACTTCTCTAGTTCATTCTACACAACCAACAAAAATCAAGCTTTTATCCATGCGAAATTCTGCAACCCAAAAAACAATTAAAGAATTTGATTTAAAAGCTCAAACTAAAGATAAACAAAAACAACATTGAATCGAAACGAGTACAGTTACTATGTTTCATTGAACCAGAAATTGTTAATAAACGAAGGCCAAATCCGTTAGCGGCTCAGTTATTATTGATTTCCCCAACAATATGAAAAATATCATTTTGATGTTATCAATATGCATTTAAGAAAAACTTACTTGGCAATCCTCAATGCCATTTACACTTCGATTTACTTATTCGAATTTAGAACAAAATTTCGAAAAAAAAATCAGATCGAAAAAATTAAAATTCAAAAATTCAAACACAATTAATACAATTTTCACCATTAATTCGAACACCAATTCAAGATAACGAACCTAAACCAAATTTCCAATTGAATCCGAACAAATACTTGAGCAAAAGACCAAACATAATAGCAGAAACCAATTAATCGAACCTACAAACATACTACCGCTAGAATGTAATCTATCGTTGATGTATCAACAATAACCACAATCATACAATCATGATCTAGGGTTTGTTTGAATCGGAGTACAAAATTCAATTCTCAGCCAATTCAAGATAAAACGAAGTACAAATTATTGCACTAACCAACACAATATTAAATCTTAAATTATAGTGCAATGATTGATTTAACAGGGAGGAGAAAGAACACCGAAAAGTTGTAATTTAAACTCAACCGATCATCTCCATTTCATGAATTGTATCATACGATAGTAATGTGTGGATCTGCAAAAGAACTAAAACGTGGAAACACAAAAATCAAATTGAAGATTCGGTTTAAATTTCTTAACTATAGTTCTTTGACGACGACCAAATTATTGTTTGCTTTGGTTGGACACAGTGTCGCCTTGATCTGAGGTTTCAGGTTGGGGAGTTGTGCCCAAAAAATGCTGTAGAAAGAATGAAGGTGGCAAGTTGAGGAGAGGAGATGAGAAGAGTATTTAAACGATTTTCAATTTCTAAATAATCGACACTAACTTTAGCAGGCTCCTCAGTATATTCAGATGCTACATTCTTCACTATACTCTGGATCAGGCAGCAATCTTATGTAGCAAAACACCTTTGAGTAAAAGAAAACGCATCAAGAATTGTCACACAACTATATGACTTGCATAATCAATTATGAACTTCTTTTTCTTAGCTTCCTCTTTCTGTATATTCAACTGCATATTATCACTAATTCCAGTTAACCAATAGTGTTGTAAGAAAATGCAAAAGTACACAACTAGTTCCCCACATATTCAAAGTTTCTTTGCTTAATGGCAAACAAAAATATCAAACAACCCAACAACCAAAAGTTCAAATTTTTATCTAAGAAAAAAACTGGATATGCCCTTTATAAAAAAATTAAAAAACCATAAAACCCCAATCATAACATGAAAACACTCTAATAAATCAAGTATAAACTTCTAATCAATCATCAAATAACATACACTACATCATAAACCACCCAAAAACCCCAACTTTACAGTGTGAAACACCATTACAATCAACAATCAAACCTTAATTATCAATCAATATCATAGGAGAAGAGAAGTAAGAGAGAGAAAAATACAAAAGGGTAATGCGTCCATCCTTTCTTTGCCAGACTTTCCGCTCCTTCCTTGATCACAAGGATAAAAGGACTGTACATTCATATTTCTTGATAAAACTGTGAAAATAAGAAAGATGAAACTAAAATTAAACTCATACTTTCGGAAAATTCAAGACAAAGATAATGGCTTAATTTTTAAACATTAAAATAAGCAAAATTTTAAAACGAATCTATCAATTTCTCAATGAGATTTCGGTCAATATAATAACCTAATAATCATAAAATAAAGAAAATGAGTGAACTTACTCCAATTGATCAGCATTACACGATATTAAAAAGCCTACTAAACTTGTTTCCTTTGCTTAATCAGATTAAAACATCAATCGAAACTCTAAAACTTGAAAAGCAAACAATATAAAACGAATAACCAATCAATCCAACAAACAAAAACCATACCGCATAAAACCTAATCTTAATCGATGATGAATCTCAAAAAATAATCACACAAAGATCATGGATCTAGGGTAGTGTTAGAATACCTTTTATGCCTTTGATCAAATGGCGAGTTTTTTCGTTTGCTCCTCTGCAAATCAAAACGCAAAACGAATGAGATGATCATCAATCGAATATCAAGTAGACTTGAGATTTAGGGTTTTAAGAAAGCTAAAATTAGACTAATTGGAAGCCCGATTTGTTAAGCCCATGTTTCAACAATTGAAAAATTATAGGAGGAATCAAAATGTCATCATCATCATAATCATCATTGATTGCCTTGTTAGAAGAAATTGCAGGAGAAAGGATAAAACGAAAGAAAATTTCAACACAACCCAAAATCATCAGCAAAGAGATAAGGGTAGCAAACCCACGGAAGAGAGAATGGATGCTGTTTGTTTTGATGCTGGAATGAAAAGCAAGGAAGAGGGAGAAGGGTTGCAATCCATAGGAGCTCGATGCTTCAAACAGAGAGCAAAGAAGGTGGAGAAGGGTAATAGTGGGATGCCAGTGTGTATCGTGTAATTTATGGGTAAGGAAAAGTTCTGATTTCGTGTGGGCTTTTGGGGTTGTGGGCTGTTGCGTAGATAGGACTCTTGCGCGTGGGCTTTTGAGGGTAGTATTTGGATCGCGCTCCATAAGGAGTGGGCTGCTGTGGGTTGTGGTTATGTAGTAAGGTGGCTTGTTGATTCGTGGGTTGTTGGTATGAGTAATGCTTGCTGTATATATCTGTTACAAAGTGACAAGGAGCTGGCGTGTACTTTTTTATTGTCTTAGACTAGATACGGTATTTACGTATTCAGTACATTCGACAGAAACGTCCCGTAACTCTCTTAAGATATACCTTAGAGAAGCATTCTCCAATTTGTCTCTCAGTTATACTCGTATCTCGCACGTGGATCTTTACATGGTTCCTTTCTGGCGCTTCGTACTCTCTTCTTCAAGGTAAAGGGCTCCACTTCATTACTCTCTCTTGATCTGTGATACGTACAACCTAGATTTCAATTTCTAATTCTTTCATTATTGCAATTCGATTGCTTTATTTCGTTTTAGGATTGCGACGATCCCTCGGTCAACTTTCATCACGTTTGATTCTGTACATAGTTGAATTTTCGTAAAAAATTATAGAATTTTTTATGCAATTCGTTTTGATTTCTTTGTTGAAAATGTGATTTGGTTACTTATACTACGATAATGTTATGGTTTGCATTGGAGAAATCAAATTATAGGACTGTTATCTGTTGTGTCGACTATGCACGAGAATAATTGATCGTACTAATATAACTTTATTTATGCCAAATTCCTCCTCTTTTATTTTTGTTATAATAGCTGTGGTCTTATACAACGATAGTTAAATTATGTGAGCATCTGTCATTTAGCTCTGTTTAGATTAGCTGATCACATTTCAGCGGATTAGACAAAAGGAATTCGAGTTCATTTTACGTGTCTTCGAGCCGAGAAATCAGGGGACAAATTGTCAGAACACAAAAGATTGAAACTGGGCATAATGATGTTGTTCATGATGTTCAAATGGATTACTATGGAAAACGTGTCGCCACTGCATCGTCTGATGCTACGGTTAAGATCATCAGTGTGAGTAGTGGTTCTGCTTCACAGCCTCTTGCCACGTTGTCTGGTCATCAAGGCCCGGTTTGGCAGGTTTCGTGGGCGCACCCAAAATATGGGTCGTTCCTTGCTTCGTGTTCCTATGATGGTAGGGTGATTATATGGAAGGAGGGCAATCAGAATGAGTGGGCACAAGCTCATGTGTTCCACGAACACAAATCATCTGTTAATTCCATCTCTTGGGCACCTCATGAACTAGGACTTTGCTTGGCTTGTGGTTCATCTGATGGGAGCATCTCGGTTCTGACTGCTCGCTCTGATGGTGGTTGGGACACCAACAAGATTGAACAGGCACATCCTGTTGGGGTAACATCAGTTTCGTGGGCTCCAGCAACAGCTCCAGGAGCTCTTGTTGGATCAGGGTTGCTCGAACCTGTTAATAAACTTGTATCTGGGGGTTGCGATAACACTGTGAGAGTGTGGAAGCTTAACAATGGAGCATGGAAGATGGACTGCTTCCCTGCTCTTCAGATGCATTCAGATTGGGTGAGGGATGTGGCTTGGGCTCCTAATCTAGGGCTTCCAAAGTCAACAATTGCTAGTGCTTCGCAGGATGGAACCGTGGTTATATGGACTGTTGGCAAAGAAGGGGAGCAATGGGAGGGCAAAGTTTTGAAGGACTTCGAGACTCCTGTTTGGAGGGTATCATGGTCTTTGACAGGGAACTTGTTGGCTGTTGCAGATGGCAACAACAATGTAACATTGTGGAAAGAGGCAGTTGATGGAGAGTGGCATCAAGTTTCAACAGTCGAGCCATAGGTTCTTCGCATATTCTCTCTGTGATTTCTACATTACTACAATGTCATTTTATGTACTTGACTCGACTAGTTTTTTTAAGCCTGTTGCTGGTGCAGTTTTGTTGTGATCAGTAGTGTTGATTGTATTTTCTAGTATGATATCTGTTTTACAATATTTTTTCTTTAAGTAGAGAGACAGAACGATGCTTTCTGCTTTAGATTTTATGTAGCACCATATATGATCTTTGCTGTCAATGGATTAAATTGGTTATTTTCCATGATATTGTTAGTCTCCGTGAGTTCTCAGATTTGGTCAGCTATTTTTTTTTTTAAGTTGTAACTTGTGGATTTATGAAATGCAGATAAGAATGAAGTTTGTTTGCTGTGTAAGTGATGACATCCAGCTATTAGCTAGAACATACACCCTAGCATTCCTTTCAATTGTTCTCTCATTTTTCTTTTTCTTCTCTTCTTTTGTACAAGTATCATTTTTGTTTGTTCTCTTTATAAATCTCATCTCAGAGATATTGTTACAAGCCATGCCGTTCGGAATCAAACCTTAAGGTTGCATGCAGCTAATATGTGTGATATGGTACACTCTTAGGCCATTATTTAGCATATGCATATGTTTGCTGTTATATCAATTTGGTATTTTGGGGCCTGGAGTTTATGATAGCTTTTTAAATTAACATCAAGGGAGGGAATTTCTTTTTGTTTGCAATCAAGCATACTTGCTCTTTCAGATTATCCCTTTCATTCTCTCATTTAAAGTTAGGTTGTGTGTCCAGGTGGTAGTTTCTTGTTTCTCTTTGAAAACAACGTAATTGATCTGTTTAACTTGAGTATTATTACTTTGTATCAATTAAAGTTATTTTGGTTCGTAGGTCTTTACCCTGTTGAGCTTCTCACACTCCTGCATCATTCAAAACCCTGACTGTCTTAACGTTTAGCTTCTCAAGTAATTGGTTACTTGAGAAAAAATCCGTTCGTCTGAACTTGACCATCATTTTCTGGCAGAGTAATWGGTTATTGCTTTTCTAAAATAGTTAGTGTTCAGGTTCATTAGCTATTTAGCTGTATAAACAGTTGAATCTACCTGAGTTTGATTTACAGTTTTGGACTTCAGTTCATTGCTCAAGTAATGCTAGGCGATATCCGAGTCTAAGTGTGGACGTGGTGGTGACAGATATTGTTTCTCCCTTGACTGACACAATTGATCTCTTAAACTTTAGATTTGTGAAWTGAAGATAAGAATTAAGTTTGCTGTTAGCTGTGAAAGTGGCGACATGGTTCTATTAGCTAGAACATACCCCCTGGTATTCCAGTCCATTGCTCGTTCATTTTTCYTATTCTTTTTCTTCTCGTCCTTTGTACCAAGTATTATTTTTGTTGGTTCTCTTCATGAATTTCATCTCAGAAATATTGTTACAGACTTACAGACCATGCCATTTGGAATGACCCCTTAAAGTTGCATGCCGCTACCATGTGCTTACTATGATACACTGTTAGGCTATTATTTAGCATATGCATATGTTTGCTGTTATATCACACTCTTGCATCATTCAAACATCTTTACTGTCTAAACCTTTAGTTTCTTAAATCTATGGATATGTTCGTCTGAATGCGAACTTCATTTTTCTGGCAGAGTAATTTGTTACTGCTTTTCTAAAGATATTAATCTGTGAGCGAGCTGGATAAACAAATGATTCTATGTGAGTTTATTTTAGACTATTGCTTAAGTGGGGTGCTAACTGCTAAGTGATATCCGAACCGAAGTCTGGGCGAGGTAGCTTTAGCAGCATGATATTCTGAGTCTGTATCATATGATCCCAATGTAAACTTGTGAGTCATATGCACTGTGTTCAGAMTCATTTGCTTTTATACTGATTTTTGATTCACTTTTGGACCGAGTTTTATGCTTAACATTCGTTTTATTATTACATTGTGGATGCGGATTAGATACCCGGCTCTCGTGTAGAATTTACTGGGTTGGTTTTTGGCTCCTGAAAGCAATTCATCGTGTTAGTTCTCTGTTGATTTGTTTTAACTGCACTATTGTTAAGACTGCTAAACCATTGTACATTTGCATTTTTGCAACCAAGTATATGAACCTCATCTATATTATTGCCAAATGTTTGGATCAAACATTAATTACAAAGACAGTTAGCGGCTCAGTTATTATTGATTTCCCAACCATCCATGAAAAATTACTTTTTGGTTATCAATATGCAATTTAAGAAAACTTACTGGCAATCCTCAATCGCCATTTACACTTCGATTTTACTTATTCGAAATTTAGAACAAATTTCGAAAAAAAAAATCAGATCGAATAAAAATTTAAAATTCAAAAATTCAAAACACAATTAATATCAATTTTCACCAATTAATTCGAACACCAATTTCAAGATAACGAACCTAAACCAAATTCCACATGAATCCGAACAGATACTTGAGCAAAAGAACCAAACATAATAGCAGAAACCAATTAATCGAATACAAACATCATACCGCTAAGAATGTAATCTCATTCGTTGATGTACTCAACAATAAATCACACAAAATCATATGATCTGGGTTTGTTTGAATCGGAGTACAAATTCATCTCAGCCAATTCAAGATAAAACGAAGTACAAATATTGCACTACCAAACACATATAAAATCTTAATTATGTGCAATGATTGATTTAACAGGGAGAGAAAGAACAACCGAAAGTTGTATTTAAACTCAACGCTCATCCCATTTCATGAAATTTATCTGAAGTAATTGTGGATCTGCAAGAGAACTAAAACTGGAAACACAAAAAATCAAATTGAGATTCGGTTAAAATTCTTAACTATAGTTCTTTGACGACGACCAAATTATTGTTTGTTTGGTGGAGCCAGTGTCGCCATTGATCTGAGTGTTTCAGGTTGGGGAGTTGTGCCCAAAAAATGACTGTAGAAAGAGAGGGTGGCAAGTTGAGGAGAGGAATGAGAAGAGTATTTAAACGATTTTCAATTTCTAATAATTCGACACTACTTTAGCAGGCTCCTCAGTATATTCAGAATGCTACATTCTTCACTATACTCTGGATCAGGCAGCAATCTTGTGTAGCAAAACACCTTTGAGTAAAAGAAAACGCATCAAGAATTGTCACACAACTATATGACTTGCAATATCAATTATGAACTTCTTTTTCTTAGCTTCCTCTTTCTGTATATTCACTGCATATATACACTAATTCCAGTTAACCAATAGTGTTGTAAGAAAATGCAAAGTACCAACTATTCCCCACATATTCAAGTTTCTTTGCTTAATGGCAAACAAAAAAATCAAACAATTTCCCAACAACCAAAAGTTCAAAATTTTATCTAAGGAAAAAAACTGGATATGCCCTTTTATAAAAAAATTAAAAAACCATAAAACCCCAATCATACATGAACACCTAATAAATCAAGTATAAACTTCTAATCATCATTCATAACATACACTACATCATAAACCACCAAACCCCCACTTTACAGTGGAAACACCATTACAATCAACAATCAAACCTTAATTATCATCAATATCATAGGAAGAAGTAAAAGAGAGAGAAAATCCAAAATAGGCGTCAATGTCTCTTCTCTTTCCCTGCCAGACTTTTCGTCCTTCCTTGTATACAAGGATAAAAGGACCTGTACATTCTAATTCTTGATAAAACTGTGAATAATAGAAGATGAAACTAATTAAACTCATACTTTCGGAAAATTCAAGACAAGATAATGGCTTAATTTTTAAACATTAAAATAAGCAAAAATTTAAAACAGATCTATCAATTCTCAATGAGATTTCGGTCAATATAATAACCAAATAATCATAAAATAAAGAAAATGAGTGAACTTACTCCAATTGATCAGCATTACACGATATTAAAAAGCCTACTAAACTTGTTTCCTTTGCTTAAATCAGCATTAAAACTCATCGAAACTCTAAAACTTGAAAAGCAAACAATATAAAACGAATAACCAATCAATCCAACAAACAAAAACCATACCGCATAAAAACTAATCTTAATCGATGATGAATCTCAAAAAATAATCACACAAAGATCATGGATCTAGGGTAGTGTTAGAATACCTTTTATGCCTTTGATCAAATGGCGAGTTTTTTCGTTTGCTCCTCTTGCAAATCAAAACGCAAAACGAATGAGATGTCATCAATCGAATATCAAGTAGACTTGAGATTTAGGGTTTTAAGAAAGCTAAATTAGAACTAATTGGAAGCCCGATTTGTTAAGCCCATGTTTCAACAATTGAAAAATTATAGGAGGAATCAAAATGTCATCATCATCATAATTCATCATTGATTGCCTTGTTAGAAAGAATTGCAGGAGAAAGGATAAAACGAAAGAAAATTTCAACACCAACCCAAAATCATCAGCAAAGAGATAAGGTAGCAAACCCACGGAAGGAGAATGGTAGCTGGTTTTGATGCTGGAATGAAAAGCAAGGAAGAGGAGAAGGGTGCAATCCATAGGAGCTCGAGCTTCCAAAAGGAGCAAAGAAGGTGGGAGGAGAGGGTAAGTGGGATGCCAGGTGTTCGTGTTATTATGTGGGTAAGGATTCTGATCGTTGGCTCGGGTTGTGGTTGCGGTAGCCTTCGCGTGGCTTTTGAGGGTAGTTTTGGATCGCGCTAGGAGTGGCTGCTTGGGTTGGGCTATGTGTAGGGCTTGTTGATGTGGGTTGTTGGTTGGGTAATGCTTGCTGTTATTACTGTTCAAGTGAACAGGAGCTGCTTACTCCTTTTTATATTGTCTAGACTAGATACTTATTCCTATACCATCCAAACGTCCCGTAACTCTCTAGATACCTTAGAAGCACTTTCTCCAATTTGTCTCTCATTCATCTCGCGACTCGCACGGATCTTCTGGTTTCCTTTTCTGCTCGTACTCTTCTTCAGGTAAACTCCTCTTTCTCTCTCTTGATCTGGATCGTACAACCCTAGATTTCATTTCTTCTTTATTCAATTCGATGCTTATCGTTTGATTGCCGATCCCTCGTTTATCGTTTGATTCTGTCATGTTGAATTTCGTAAAATTATAGAATTTTATTGCAATCGTTTTGATTTCTTGTTGAAATGTGAGTTGGTACTTATGATTTTTGTTTTTGAAAACTATTTGCCTTTTTTGTTCGACTTGCACAAAATTATACTTTATTTGTTGTTATATGGCTTGTGGTTATACGTGTGTTTGTGACGCATCTGTCATAGTTGTAGATTAGCTGAAATTGCGGATTGCAAAAAGGAATTTTCGTGTTGAGAAGAATCAGGGAAACAAAATGTCAGCACAAAGATTGAAACTGGGCAATGATGGTTGTTCATGATGTTCAAATGGATTACTATGGAAACGTGTCGCCACTGCATCGTCTGATGCTACGGTTAAGATCATCAGTGTGAGGTAGTGTTCTGCTTCACAGCCTCTTGCCACGTTGTCTGTCATCAAGGCCCGGTGGCAGGTTTCGTGGGCGCACCCAAATATGGGTCGTCCTCTGCTTCGTGTCCTATGATGGTAGGGTGATATATGGAAGGAGGCAATGAATGAGTGGGCACAAGCTCATGTGTTCCACGAGAACAAATCATCTGTTAATTCCATCTTCTGGGCACCTCATGAACTAGGACTTTGCTTGGTTGTGGTTCATCTGTGGGAGCATCTCGGTTCTGACTGCTCGCTCTGATGGTGGTTGGACACCAACAAGATTGAACGGCACATCCTGTTGGGGTAACATCAGTTTCGTGGCTCCAGCAACAGCTCCAGGAGCTCTTGTTGGATGCAGGTTGCTCGAACTGTTATATAAACTGTATCTGGGGTTCGTAAACACTGTGATTTACACAATAAAATCAAGCTAACATATTGAAGCAAGGGTACAAATACCAAGTGACATGGAATGCATATTTAATTCCTTTGATAAGCAAGATGCCATGTCATGAAATTGCATAGATAGATATTTCGTCTTAAACAGTCTAGCAAAAATTGAGGGGTGATRATTGCTAAACAAATAAGCCAAGATGAAAAGTCAAAATTCACACCARATCTATCCATGTCTTCAATTAATGTTGAGTCCTACACCTTGCTGCATACACACAAATGACTAATAGCCGTGAAATGGAATCCCAAAATATAACAAATTAACAATTATGATCAGTTAAAAATTTGACCAAAATAGCTTACACGCTGATATTTCAGCAGATGCTACCTGTCTGAATTTAGCCTATGACAATTGGAGTGGAAAGTTATTAATCCAAAGAAATTTCAGAAACCTACTTCGGAAAGTAAAATTATACTTAAACTTAAATTATTCTCAATCTAGTCATAGTTAAACTGTATGCATATTAATTCCTTTGTTATAGACCTATATCCATTGTTATAGACTTATAGCCGTGATTTATTTATGAAATGAATTATAAACGTACCAGAAACAACTAAGCTAAGTGCATTCATAAGGAATTCTCGACAAAATAAAATGATGCATATACCTTATTGGCTGATTATAGCAAGTGCCATGGAGAGAACACCTCTCGTGAGACCAGCCCACCATATGACCATCTGCAATCAGAAAAATTTTAATTGGCGTATACAGCAGAATATCCAATCATATCAAAATCATGCATAGTTCATTGGCCCAAATTATCTCACACAAGTTATCGTTTTATACTTCCTCTAGTTCATTTGCACAACCAACAAAAATCAAAGCTTTTATCCATGGCAAAATTCTGCAACCCAAAAAAAAAAATTAAAGAATTTGAATTAAAAGCTCAAACTAAAGACAACAAAAACAACATTGAATCGAAGACGAGTACAGTATACTATGTCTCATGTGAACCAGAAATTGTTAAAACGAAGGCCAAATC
>SNQN01005175.1:0-15099 GCA_008642245.1 Bassia scoparia | reverse complement strand
AGATTTGAGGTAGCTTATTTTTTTTTTTTAAGTTGTAGATTGTGGATTTTATGAAATGCAGATGAAGAATGAAGTTTGTGCTTGCTGTGGTCTAAGTGATGACAATTCAGCTATTAGTATAGAAATACTAACCCTAGCTTCCTTTCAATTTTCTCTTCATTTTTTCTTCTCTTATATATCGTACAAGTATCATTTTTTGTCTCTTTATAAATTGTCATCTCAGAGAATATTGTTACATAGGCCATGCAGTTCGGAAATTCATACTTAATGGTGCATGCAGCTAATATGCTGTGATATGGTACTAACTCTTAGGGTCCATTTATTAGCATATGCATATGTTTGGCCGTATTAAGTCAATTTGGATTTTGGGGCCTGGAGTTTATGATAAGTCAATTTAAATTAACATCAAGGGAGGGATTTCTTTTGTTTGAATCAAGCATACTTGCTCTTTCAATTATCCCTTCATTCTCTCATTTAAAGTTAGGTTGTGTGTCCAGTGGTAGTTTCTTGTTCTCTTTGAAAACAACGTATTGATCTGTTTAACTTGAGTATTTATTACTTTGTATCAATTAAAGTTTTTTGGTTCGTAGGCTTTACCCTGTTGAGCTTCTCACACTCCTGCTCATCATTCAAACCCTGACTGTCTTAACGTTTAGCTTCTCAAGTATTGGTTACTTGAGAAAAAATCCGTTCGTCTGAATTGACCATTCATTTTCTGGCAGAGTAATTGGTTATTGCTTTTCAAATATAGTTAGTGTTCAGGTTCATTAGCTATTTAGCTGTATAAACAGTTGAAATCTACCTGAGTTTGATTTACAGTTTTGGACTTCAGTTCATTGCTCAAGTAATGCTAGGCGATATTCCGTCTAAGTGTGGACGTGGTGGTGACAGAATTGTTCCCCGTTGACTGACACAATGATCTCTTAAACTTGATTTGTTGAATTTGAAGATTAAGAGAATTAAGTTTTTGTTAGCGTGAAAGTGGCGACATGTTCTATAGCTAGAACATACCCCTGGTATTCCAGTCCATTGCTCGTTCATTTTCCATCTATTTTTTCTTCTCGTCCTTTGTACCAAGTATTTTTGTTTGGTTCTCTTCATGAATTTCATCTCAGAGAATATTGTTACAGACTTACAGACCATGCCATTTGGAATGACCCCCTTAAAGTTGCAATGCTGCACATGTGCTTACTCATTACACTGTTAGGCATTATTTAGCAATTGATATGTTTGCTGTTATATCACACTCTTGCATCATTCAACATCTTTACTGTCTAAACTTAGTTTCTTTAAATCTATGGATATGTTCGTCTGAATGCGAACTTCATTTGTTCTGCCAGGACTAGTAATTGTTACTGCTTTCTAAAGATATTAATCTTGAGCTGAGCTGGATAAACAAATGATTCTATGTGAGTTTATTTTGACTATTGCTTAAGTGGGGTGCTAACTGCTAAGTAGATATCGACGAAGTCTGGCGAGGTAGCTTTAGAGCATGATATTCTGATCTGTATCATATTGTTCCCAATGTAAACTTGTGAGTCATATGCACTGTGTTCAGAATCATTTGCTTTTATACTGATTTTTTGATTCACTTTTGGACCGAGTTTTATGCTTAACATTCGTTTTATTATACATTGGTATGCGGGATAGATACCCGGCTCTCGTGTAGAATTATACTGGGTTGGTTTTGGTCCCTGAAAGCATATCGTGTTAGTCTCTGTTGATTTGTTTTAACTGCACTATTGTTAAGACTGGCTAACCATTGTACATTTGCATTTTTGCAACCAGATATGACGCTCATCTATATTATTGCCAAACGTTTGGATCAAACATTAATTACAATCGACCAGTGATAAAAGGTTTAAGGTCAAATTTTAAGGGTTTTTATTGAACTGGGTCAACAAAAATATTCATAATTTTAAAAAATAAAATTGATATTGTAAACTGCTTGAACTCCAATAAGTATTGCTTGGACCCTAGGTCCATGCAAAATCATGGACCCCTCCCTCTCCTTCCTTTTTTTCGCTACTCCTCAAACTCATATCTTCCTTTTTTCTTCTATTATCCTTTCTTCTTATTATTTCATTTTCTTATTACTTATATATTCCTCTCTCTCCTAAGATTCATTTTCCAAAATTTCAGAAAAAATTTACTCTCTCCTAATGCTTAGCGAGTTGATATATTGAATTGCATATTCTATATTTCTTGAATATTAGGTATAAAGATGAATCAACTAAGATGAATGATGAACGTCATCTAGCATAAGTGATAAGATCATGCAAGGAAGAGATGTGATGTTGAAGATATGCAAGGAATAAGATCGTGATGGTTGACGATCGTGTAGTATTACGAAATTCCTTTTTAATTTCAATTTCCAGTAGCTAATGTTCACTTTACAAGTAAGAATATTCAACATCATGAATTAATATTAATTTTAATTTTATTTACACAATGAATATTCAATTTTTAAATGACAATTTATTTTTCGTTGAAATATTCAACTTATACATTGTTCTTTGTAAAAGTTCATTGTTAATATTCAAATTATCTATCAATCTTCAAGTTTTTGAATGCAATATTCAGCTTCTTTTTATCAAATTTCAATTCAGTTTAACAGTTGATATTTGTTTTATTTATTTGAACATTTGTCTTAAGTATTTGAACATTAGCTACTGTTATTTGCGTATGTTGTGTTTCGTTTTGCGAGGTAGAGCAAAGGTGTTGCTGGATTAGTGTTAGGAGAGGTAAAACAAGGCCTCGGTGCAATTGCAGTTGAATATGAGGAGATTTATACATAGTAAATATTCATTTATGATTTACAATATTCAACATTTTGAATATAATTATTAGAATTTTTTTGTAGTCAATATTGCAGATTTATGATTTATAATATTCAACGTTTTGTGATTAATATTCAGATTTTCTTAGTAATACTTTGTAATTTCAAATTTTATGATTTACAATATTCTAGCATTTTTATATAATTTCAGAATTTTTGTACGAAGTAGTCAATATTCAATTTATGATTTACATATTCAACATTATTCGTACACGTTTATATTATTTAGTTACGATACATTTTCACATTTCGTGTATGTTCAATATAGTTCCCCAATTCATTTATTTTTATTTCGATGTTTGTAGTAAATTTTCAGTTTATGATTTATAATATTCAACGTTTTGTATGTAATATTCAGAATTTTCTATAGTAAATACTTTGTATTCAATTTATGATTTACAATTCAGCATTTTGTATATAATATTCAGAATTTTCTGTATGAAGTGTCAATATTCAATTTATGATTTACAATATTCAACATTATTTCGTATACGGTTTATATTATTTTTGTTACGATTATCAATTTTCAACATTTTATTCAATATGTGTTTTCCCCCCAATTTTCTTAATGTATATGCTTGTAAGTTTAAAACAAAAAAAAAAAATATTTTTTCTATGTTCGGAAATATCAATTCATGATACAATATTCAACATTTCATATGCAATACGATTATCAATCTGTTTTTTCCCAAGTTTCTTAGCGTGTATGTTGTAATTTTAAAACAATAATGTCTTTTATTTTATTTCGATGTTTGATAGTAAATATTCAGTTATATTTATAATATTCAACGTTTGTATGTAATATTCGAATTTTCTATAGTAAATACTTTGTATTCAATTTATGATTACAATACTTAGCATTTTGTATATAATATTCAGAATTTTCTGTACGAAGTAGTCAATATTCAATTTATGATTTACAATATTCAACATTATTTCGTACACGGTTTTATTATTTAGTTTACGATATTCATTTTTCAACATTTCGTTATTCAATATAGTTCCCCAATTTTCTTAGTGTATATGCTTGCACAAAAATATATATTTTTTCAATGTTCGGTAATAAATATTCAATTTATGATTACAATATTCAACATTCATATGCAATATCAAATTATTCGATATTGCAATATTCAAATATTCTATGCATATTCAAATTATCATTAATTTTTATTTTTTTAATATTAATGGTTCGTGATAAACGCTCAATTTACGACTATTCAATCTTCAACATTTTGTATTCAATATTCACATTTTTCTTCCATATTTCTTATGTGTTAGTTTGTAATTAAAAAAAATGTAATAGTATTTTTTTCAGTGTTTAGTAGTAAATATTCAGTTTATTATTTACAATGTCAATGTTTAACATTTCGTGTGTAACATTCAGTTTATGATTATCTATTGCTAACATTTTGTATTCAATATTCAGTTTATTCCTGTACTTATTTTTAGTAAAGTAGGTTCATAATTCTTGCAAGTAATTAAAATCAAAATTTAAATTGAATTGAGAAGAAATATTGTGAATGAGTAATTGTAATATGAACTATTCAAATGATAGTGCTTGTCAGCTTGAAAATAATAACAAGAGGGGAAGACAATAGTAGGAGAGAGAAAAKGGTTTAAAAAACAAAAGAGTAAAAATAAAACAAAATGTAAAAAAAAAGAAAAGAAAAAAGACAAAATAGAAAAGGAAGGGGAAAATTGTCAAAGAAAAAAAAAAGCAACAAATGAAAAGTGCAGCATCATGCGTGCACGTGAAAGGAGGAGGAGAGGGGGGGTTCATGTGGACCGGGGGTTTACATAATAATTTGCCGCTGAACTCCAACAAAAATAAATACCCAACAGAGAATATATTTCATAGGCCTTTTGTTTGTGTATCAAGAAAATTACGTGCACGGAATCATATTTATTTATACTCGCTTATGACTATCTCTGTTTACTATCTTTCTTTTCCGTWTATCAGCCCGTTCATTATTGACCTCCAATCGGCTTGTTATCCATTTTGATTCAACCTGCTAGCGACCCTATATGCTGACCCTCTTCGGATCCGACTTCATTTCTTTATGCAAGTTTGACATAAACTCCCGCATAAACTACAGTATAAACTCTTGTTTGGGGTTTTGAAAGTTGAAAAACAAATTTTCAGTCAAAGAAAGTTGCTATAATTGTACTCCAGTTTTCCACGAAAGGGGAGTTCATTGAAGTCTAAGCTAAAATTGATTTTCTGAATACTAGTCCACTAGTGAATAGTGGTATATTTCTCTTGTTTTCTTCATTTGTGAAAGCTTGTCATTGAGCTTGAAAAGTGGGGTGGTGCACTGGGTGATCAATTGAGCTTAAAAAAACATGAAATTATGGTGCCGGATTTTGCTGGTGTTTATGATTTTACGCGAAAGGTATGTAAGAGCTTGTTTAGAAGAGGAGAAAGAAGGATTGTTGAAGCTTAAAGCTGCTTTCAACAACCCAAATGGTTCTTCTTTGTCTTCATGGGATGTTAATAAAGAGATGGACTGTTGCAGATGGGATCATGTCACTTGTGATCCTATCTCTAGCAGAGTCACTAATCTTTCATTGCATTACCTCAATCCCTCAATTATGCCGTTGTCCCTCGATGCCTCGATATTTCATCCCTTTGAGTACCTGAAAATCCTGATTCTTTCTGCCAACCGTATTGCAGGTATATGTTGAGTTTTCCTATCAGTTATAAACTGTTTTGGAATAATTGATATCTTATATCTCTTGTTGTTAGTATATAATAATTGTTGGTTTTTGTACGTACCAAAGGTTTAGTCAAATAATGCATGGAACACAAGGATTTATTGCCTTAAATTTGAGAGGGCAGGCCTCATGAAAACGGCTACCTACCCTTTCGACAGCTGCGTAATAGAATTCAGTTAAATGAAATGAGAGTTACTAACTGCAATATAATCTTTTATTTTAGGACAACTTCCTGGATTGGAGAAGCTGGAAGTGCTTGATATAAGTCATTGCGGTCTGACAATGCTGCCATCAATTGGTGCCTTTCCATCCCTCAAGACTTTAAATGCAAATTCATCTGACTGAATGATACTCTTCATTTTGATGGTACTAACTTTCATGTTCTAGCTTTTTAACTTGCACCTCAGCATTTTAGATTTTGGATGTGGAATTGTGATCAAGCTTGTTTCAATATTTTTATTGACAGAGTTCAACCAGTTTGAAGAAACTGAGTTTGAATTTGCCTATAACAGTCTGACAGGAAGCATTCCATCCGTTATCGCAGTTTATCGTCATTGAAGGCTCTGTCTTCAAGGGAATCACTGAGCGGTTCCTTGCCTGCTGAAGGTAATCGATTGTCATTAGTTTCTGTTAATTTTTAAAAAGTTGGCATGATTATTCCTAACAATTCACTGATAATTGACATGCTGAGGGTTATCATTTTCCTTTGAATAAACCTATAAACGAAATTATTAGCTCATTATATACTATGAACATGTTTTCTGTACATGAATTATTGTTATTTCACCTAAATATATCTGAATCATATACACATTCAACACAATAATTCGTATCAATGACAAAATATTATTTTACCATACACAAATCACAAGCAACATACTACAATGTATGCCAATTGAACTGCTACTTGTGACCTCGTGTGTATGTGCTCGATTGCTCGGACACTTGATTTTGCGCTGATAGATTTGTTTGTTAAGAAGAATGAGAGTAGCCTACCTGATGAATATAATCTGATGCAAAATGATACCTAACTATTTTTTCAAGCTATAGGATTTACCTGCATATAAAGAAAGGAAACTATTTTTTTAAAAAAAAAAAACAATTCTGCAGTTTTGTGCAAATCTGAGGACTTGAGGAGCTAGATCTAAGCAGGAACCAATTTGAGGGTGCATTTCCACTCTGTTCAGATTTAATTTCACTTCGTCTCTCAACTCAACGAGTATAACCTTCATGGAGAAATCCCTGCATTTTTCACCAAGCTCATTCTCTCGAGTATGTGTCACTCTCATCTAATAACTTCAGGGTCTATTTTCATTTCATTCACTTGCTAATAACCTAAGTTGAGGTTCTTGAACTCTCGTAACAAACAATAACTTAGCCATTGAAACAGAGCTCCCAAATGACCGGATTTTGCCATTCAGCTCAGCAGAATCCTGATTATTACAGCTGCTCTCACAAGCAACTGTAACTACCCGTTTCTGTTAAACTCGAACAACATCTGAGGATGTGAATCTTAGCCATAATGTTATACCGGATTGTATCATCTTGATTGTGTAAAGAAAAACTCAAGATTTGGATACTTAAGTTTAGAATAATTCATTGGTCGTAAGCTTATTTAGAACCAGACTTCGAACCGTCATTTGTTATTGTGTCGATAATCCTCTGACAACCTCAGTTGATGGAGAAATCCTTCAAATGTAGAATTTCCTTGACAAATCTAATAACCTAAACCATGTAAGAGACACATGCAAAGGACATCTCATCAATAGGTGACATAAAAGTAACTCTCTAGACGTTGTCCTGACTCCTTATTACTCGTTACCAAGAACGACTATTTAGTCTGTTTTATCTATCGGTAATTTCCCATGCCGTTAGGGATGCGTAACCTAACCTTTCTAACGCTTCAAACGACCATTACATCAAGGTAAACTCTACCTTGAAAATTCAACTTTGAAGACTTACGGACTTTGCATTTGAATAAATCAAGTGCTTCACAGGAACATTCTCCGAAGAGCACCACTAACTACTCAAGAAAAAACCCTTTAGTATTTCAAACGCTTTATCCGGTAGAATCCTGATTGATTGGGATTGAGCCCATCTATTTCTTAAGTCTCGTGTCCAAGAAACTTTTTTAAGATCATTTGTATATAGCATCCTATCACTTTAATCTAACCTTTGGTACTTATGGATTGTCTCAACAAACAATCTTGAGTTCAACATTACTCTGCTTCAACCTCTCGTTATTGAAACACTGCACATCAAACAACCACTATTCTGGCATATCCTCCCCCGCTGTATTCAAGACTTCCTCTGTACATTGATCGAGGGATAATCACTTCTTAGGGACTACCGACTGTGATCTCTCATCCAAATCTAAAGGATTTCCTCTTTGAGAGGCAATAACTTGAAGGAAGTATCCCTTCTGCTTGTGGTGAATTGGCCAACATAGCTATTGATTTCTCCCACAACAGCTCTGGGACCATACCGTCTTGCTTGAAAAATCGTAGGAATTGTAGGAGATACACCTTCAGACGAACCCTTCATGTCCATCGTCTGGGGTGGACTCTCAGTTATTGGGACTGATAGCCGTACTTACATGATAACTCAGTGTATCTCCATAAATGTTTTGACTTCTTACGATGGATGATATGAACGATCTAGTGCAGTTGGACAACAGTGGGAGGTGATCTGACTTTGAAGGAAACATCAGCTATAACTTACATGTCCGGGATTGATTTTTCATATTCAAAATTGAGTGCGCCACATCCCTGCTACTATAGGCCCTTGAGTGGCAATCCACTACAATGAAATGTTTTCCAAAACTTCGTTACATGATCATTTACCTGCAGCTTCTCTACTTGAGCACAATTGAAAAGATCTCGATCTTTCGTTACAACATGCTAGTGGCAAAATACTCTCGACAATTGGCTTACTTCTAGTCAGTCTTTAGTTGTTGAAAAACAAACTAGCTGGGAGTTTACCAGAAATGAAAGGCCAGTTTGCTACGTTTGATCAAAAAAGCTACGAGGGGAATTCTTTCCTCTGTGGACCGCCGTTAAAGAGAAACTGTGATGAGGATATCAAAAGAAGGGAACACTATGATAATAGCAGCAGTGAAGGAGATGACAGTTTTCGCTTTCGTGATTATTTCCTATATGGTTTTGCTGGATCATCTGTAGTTGTTTTTCTTGGTGTTACAACTTTTCTTTTCCTTGAGTCTTACTACTTACAAGTAATCGTCTACTTTGTTATTGATATTTTCGKGATTAAGATTAAGAAGAGGAATTCTAATTAAGAAWCCTTGAATGTATGAAGAAACGAACACTCAACTACAGTAGTGAGTAATTGTTTGCAACTTTGCAGTGAGCAACATAATCTGGATTTTGGATTACTTTTCTCTTTCTTTGTCAAATTCTGAAAATCTTTCATAATGTTAATACACTTATGTGGAGAAGTATCGATCTATTGTTTAATTTTGTGTCATATACTCATATGACACTTTTTGATTATGAAAGGTTACTAGCAAATGAAACCAAGTTTGTTGTTTAACGTTCATCACAAATTATGTCATTCTGATCTAGAAGTACTACGTACTTACCGAGTATTACTTGATCTAGTGATAACTTATAAGTTTTTTTGTACGATATTAATACACTAGGGACTTTGGGAATAATTAAAGATAAGCATACAAGGGTCCGTAGAAATTATAAATAGATCATATGTCCGAGATAGAACAGAGAAGAAGAATCGAGTTTGGTGTCCACARTCACGCTGGTGGTGTCCTGAAGAACACAGTGTAAAATTGTTTTGTGATAGAATTTGCGAGGTTGCTAAGGCTCCGATACCATGTTCGAATGATAGTTATGTTCTTGTATATATTTTTCCTTGAATTGTATATTTGCAATTTTGCATTGCTCAATCAACAACAATTACAGCATTATATACATCATTACATCCTAATTAATTCCTAAACATAATCTAAAGCCCAGTTAACATATAATAACTACTACAAGTTATGATATTAAAGCCCAACATCTAAGCATGACAATTGAGTTAAACCAATGCAATCCTAGAGGAAATTGCAGACACTTGGCTTTTTCTACACATTTAAAACTAAAATTTCCTGTGTGAATGTATGATTCATATTGTATCAATGTACGGAGTATAAAGTTTAAAATCATGTCAATATCGAATCACAACACGACCATCATTACTACAAAGCACAACACTACACATGGTACAATTTAGGCATGTCAATGTGTCATGAGTCATGACATATTATTGTGAATAATGTTAACTATATAGTATGAACATATACCATACTAAGTTTTCAAACCACTGCATGGTATTATGTAATTGGCAATATGCATTGCTTAGCTTGGTAAGCAATAAAGCAAAACATCACATTTTATATAAAATTTGGCCCAGACATGCAAGTACGGTGTGACTCAAGACATTAGGACACGAGCATGTTCTTAGTGGGTCGGGTCATGGGTAGAGAACAACAAGCTTGGCATGAAATAAGACAGGCATGGCAAATATATCATCTCGCCTAAAAGAGAAATGATTTTAGTTTCCCTTTAGTTAACCCAATGTGCTAAGTGTCAACGATAACCAAAGGGAACGAGTTTGACCTCTCTCCTCTTACATGAATAGCCACTATTTTGTAATCGATGAGAGGAGGTTCAACTACCAATGTAAAAAGTTTGAAAATACCAAACATTGCACAGTAAGAAACATAATTTAAACATATATAATAGATATAATATGTAGTTCTCATTAATTAACTTAATAAGGAATAATAAAATACAAAAGAGTACAAATTAAAGTCCAATGTCATCCTTCCTCCTTGCATGCACTAGCATAACTACATAAGCAACTTGGTTTATTATCTTCTTCAATGAAAGAGTTTATATATGCTTATATTGTCACACAATATGCTTACAACTTCTTACACATAATATGCCCTCTTAACTTTGACCTTCATCATATTATAATTAAATATAATTAGTGATTTGCGTAACAATTATATATTAGAATCATTAATTCAAGACATTGTTAGTAGGCCCGACTTACACATCTCCAATGAATCAGTCCTATGCACCAAACTAAACACCTCAAAACAATAAACATAAAGAAAGAAGAGAAGATTGTATCATGTATGTTTGCTTGAGTGATATCAATCAATGATGGTCATAATACAACACCCACTAAATTCTTCCTAATACTCCTCTTTCTTATTTCTTACTTCTTCTACTTTTCTTTTTCAACCAAATAACCACTTTATTGATATCACCTTTTTTTCTAAGATTTTTCCAACTTCATATAATAACAAGTACAAGCCTCCTCATATTAACAAAATCATTAATCATTCCCATTATGATTGTCTAATTTTCCATGATACTGGTAAGTTGTTCTTGCCAAAATTTTGCTTTATTACTTTACATTTGCATGAACTTAATTAGTTTTGTTTACGGAGTGCTTGTTTTAAATTGTGGATGCAATGAAGAAGAAAGAAGAAAAGGAGGAGGTTAAGAACAAGTACAACAACAAGATGGAGGAGGGTTGGCTCGAGTCGTGCGCGATCCGGGAAGCAGACCGGAACGGAGTTATAAGTCTGATGTAGAGGAGACTTTTATCCAAGAGGTCCGGTTTACCGGAATCCATATGCTTTTCAACAGTTGAGTTTTTCTTTTTTCCCTTACTAATTAATTTAATTCATTTGTCATGTTTAACATTTATTATTGGAGTATATTCAGTAATTCAATCTTTTTCTTTCGTTTGACATCCCATTATATTCAGATAATTCATTCCAAAAATTTGATCAAATTACCCTCTTCAAATAGAGGTGAAGGTGTAATTGACACATTAATTAAGTAAACACTTTGTGTTATAATAGGACTATAATAATAGGAATGATAATTCGTAATTTCATTCTAAGCATTAATCGTATATTAGGATTGTAGGAGCATGCAGTCCATGAATAAACATACAATTAGTAGAATGATAATGTTTAGTGTTAGCTAGTAATTACATAATTAAGTGAGCTAAGTACGTGTAAAATACCTCGAACCTAGAATCTAACATGTAAATTGGTTGGACTTGACGTGTTGCATGAACTAATACTACGTACAAAACAAGTAAAGGTATCTAAGTATAATCACTTGCGCTGCAATTCCATCTAAGGGTACTAAATAACTAAGGTAAACAAAAAAATGATAGAGTATATATATAATTTGGGTCTCAACCATTAACTTAACTTTTTGGTTCAGATGATCCGGTATCATGGTTAAAGTCAGGTTAATTCCACGCACTTAGAAGGAAGGGGGAGGGGAGATTCGAACCGTGACATCTGTGTCACGTTGGCTTATCATGATAACCGGACCATCTCAAACAAAATTTAAGCTAATGGTTAATCGATCGAGGTCTAGGAAATTATATAATTACTCTATCAAACTAAACATTTATTTCACTTATAACACGAACACAAAGAATTATTATTTTATAACGTCTCTGTTATGCGTTATACTGAATGGTGTTCATTTAAAGAAAAATAAGTACGTGCGGGTATATCATGAAGATTGTTCGATGCTTGTTCAGAGTTGAACGATATAATAGAATAATGATAGAGAAGTATAATCGTGCGTGATTATGTTTTTTGTTTGCAAGTCATGATGAAGTGAGAATATGTAAGTGGATCTTCAGTCATTAGAAATACTAATTTAGAAAAGAAGTGACAAGGCTAGTTAATGCACAATAGTAAGCAACTAAGCATGTGCCCTAGTTTATTTTCGGGAATAATGAAAAATAGCAAGCAAAACAAATTGAAATTTTGGGGAATTTTTAGTCCTTTGGAAACTGAAATTACTTCAATTCATTCATTCATTCATCGGGACTTTACTCTATGTCTCTACGCCGTGTTTGATCGGGAAAAAATTTGTTTACCCACTGTATAATTATGCATCTTCAATTTTATTGTAAGAAAGTACTAATGGTAGAGCCTCTACTAACTTAATAATAATATTTTATTAGCTCTATTAGTAGTGGGTGGATTACCAACTGAATAGATATCGTCAAGCCCTGTTTGATCAGTAGCAGTCGTCAAACCGAAATTAATCAATATAAATATAATGCGTAAAAGTTTATTTCATTAAAAAATGCTAATTTGAACCACATTTTTTCGTCTTCTACATGCAACATTTTAATGAATTTATATTAATTTCGAGTCTCAACTATCAATTTAAAATCTTAAACTTTTGATTAAGATAGTTTATTGATATAGTACCAGAGTTGTGGTGACACAAATAAAGGACACATATTCGAATCTCATCCACCCTTTCTTCTTACATTGGAGATTTGGAATATTAAGTATCGAGTATAGAGAAATTAGGAATGTATGTGTTGTATCTACATTTCAAGCCCTGAAGGCTCTCATGCATGTGATCAGGGGATGTGATATATAGATCCAAGTATAAATATTGAACTTGGTCGCCTCAAATGTTGGCTTATAATTTTAGTTCAAATGGTTAATTATTAACACATATTTTACTCTATATCGATCTGTAACAAAATATATAAATGCAATAAATGAGGTAGTATAATTTGCAACGTATATAATATTTTTTGTCGTAGCTTTTTATATCTTAAAAGGAGTTTTATTTAATTTCATACCATGTTCAAAGATAGAAACTTAACTAAGTTTTGAATAATATATGGTCATCATGATAATGTCATCAACATATATATTAGGAATTATATATGAACCTACAAAGTCGTCTAGTATGTCGAATTCTGAACTTTGTCACTACTCACTAGACATACTCACATACCGTTAGATATAGAATATTACTACAAATCACTGTGTCTAAGTATTAGTTTTCTTCATAAACGTACTATTGCATTAAATTAACTCCTTAAGATCTAAGTATATTATAATTTACTTAGTAGTATCAGAGTTTCATAGCTAGTCAAGCTGATTAATTATATGTCAGAAATATATTTATTCCTTAAATATCAAAAAAAACAATTTATCCTGCCATGTGACATTAAAATTCTATTGATAATTGTTGCTTAACTCTAGGTTGTGACGTATGAATTTGCTCAGGGGAGATTCATTCATTAAAGTACGTTGTTGTCGATTCAGACCGAGGTTATAAATTATACGAGTAATTGTATAATTTCCATTGTTCAATGTAAATTTYTCTATTATTAAAAAAATAGACATAAAATTAGGAATAATATTGCTAACAAGCGTCTCGAAATGTCAATCAGTGTGCTTAATGTTTATTTTAATTAAATATTTCCATTTATATAGATATCTTATCTTAGCTTACACCGGGACACTRGTTAGCTTTTGTTAATTAAAAGTCTTAATTTCATATCAGCAAAGTAACCTGTATATTAAATTTTCTATTGAGTGATCCAAGAAAAACGAGAAATATGAGTTCACTAATTTTTTTATTTGGTCCAAGTTGAGTAGTACATATTTGAGTTGAATAAAAATAAAATAAGTACTGTTATTCACACTAGTAGAATACTTGAATTTGACCGTATCACTGGATCGAAGCTGGTATATTGCAAGTGTATGCATGGCACAAGATCCTATTTAATTTAATGATTTTTTTTTTTAATTTTTTTGAAGTGTGAGTAATAATAGTACTGGAGTATTTTGGAAGAAATTTTGTGTTAATTTAATTCAGTAGTGTTATATTCGTAGTTTGCGCAAATCAGCACATTAACACATGCATGACATGAGGTTATCTTGTAGTATATGTATGTGTGAGTACGTGACATGAGTCGCATAACGTCTATGTTACGTGACAATACAATTGATTTAACCTAAGCTACACGCCCGCACACTCASACGAGCTCGATCACTTGTGAGTGTTGTGACTTGTGAGAGTGAGTGAGCGCGTTGATTAACATATATGCATATATGATKAAGTYAGAWGTCATGATAAATTTGTTTTATTTTATTACGAATTGTCATGTTATTACACAAATATTCATAAATTGAATTGTAATAATTATTTAACAGGAGTCACATAGAGATGGTAAAACGATTCAAAATTTGGACTTATAGAGAAGGGGAGAGACCCTTGGTGCACCAAGGACCGATGAGTTACTTCTACGGCATTGAAGGGCATTTCATCCAAGAAATGGAAGAAGGGATGAGCTCTATTAGCAAGTTTTTGGCTAAACACCCAGATGAGGCTCATGTCTTCTTTCTTCCATTCAGTATAGTTAATATGAGAATGGCCTTCTACAAGCCTCGCGACTTCGACCGTGAACCTCTCTACAAAGTGGCGTTAGACTACGTTAATACGGTGGCTCATAAGCATCCATATTGGAATAGAAGTCATGGTGCTGATCATTTCATGCTCTCTTGCCATGATTGGGTAAGTCCGAATTAATCAATTAACTCTTTCATGTAACAACTAAAATTAAACAATAATCCATCAAAAACTTTGTTCCATATCACTATTTTTTCGGGTTTTTTAATTCTTAAAAATGATTGGTATCATGATAATTTTTAAAACTAA
>SNQN01005173.1:0-15768 GCA_008642245.1 Bassia scoparia | reverse complement strand
CCAATGACTCACCCTTCAAAAATTTTCTCTCAAACACAATTCTCCCTTTTTCCCTCTTTCTTTCTTTCCACTCGTCCTCCTCTCTTCTCTCCACTCGGCTTCACCACCACCGGCAACAGCCACACTGGGCTATTCTTCCTCCCTTCTCTTTCGATTTTATCTCTCTCCTTGTTCTTAATTATTTAATTCATTAATCTCACATTCAATTATAACATGCTTATAAAATAATTAATCACTTGTTTATACTTCAAATAAATTTGAAAATTTTGTTTTAATATTGTTATGAGTGTAAATAATTAATCACATGAGTTTTAATCACTATTACTATTATTATTATGGGTTTGAATAAAATAATCACATGGATAATAAAATAATAAAAAACCAAATTTTATTTATCAATATGGAATTTTGATATAACAAGGAGTCATGCACATATAGAAGAGTCTTTTATGGATTTTTGTGAAATTTATAGGTTTTAATATTGATTAGCAGTAATATTAATTGTACGGATTTGCTTGTATAAGCAAGTAATAATTGTGTGAAGATTAGATTAGCGTTTCAAGATACGTTTATGTGTTAAAATATTGTTTAGTATGCTTTGATGATTTATGAAGATTTTTCATGAAACATTGATTTATTTGTATATTGAATATTTGTATACAAAGATTTATTTATTTGAATAAGTTTGAAAAATAATGTTTGATGATATTGTTTATTTGAAAAGAATATTTTATGAAAGGTTTTTTTTGGAAAGAAAAAGTATGGATTATTGTTGGAAATATTGAAAGGATATATTTCTAGGAAAAGAATTTTATGAGGATTTTGGATTAATTCCAATGGAGAGCTTTAATGCTCATTAATATTATATTAGGATTTTTCCCATATACCCTGAGTTTTAGCCTGAATAACTCATGTATCCCCGTGTTTTATTTTAAAAACAGCTCATATACCCCCGACATTAGAAAAAATAGCCCACATACCCTTACTCTAACGGAAAAACTAACACCGTTAGTCTTTTTCTTCAATTGATTAACCCCTAATCCATTCTAAATTCATCCCTTCCCTCTCTCCTTCTTTCTCCCTACCTCCATTATAATATTGAAGCTCGAGGAGATTGCAAAAGTGGTGAGTTTTACTGTCAGGAAGAAGGACTACAGGGTAAGTTTGGAATGCTCAAAGGAAGGCGCTAAAGGGCCGCTGTCATTGCAAGCTGAAATATTTGAGTTGACACCTTCACTGTTTGTTGTTGAAGTGAAGAAACAAGGGGGAATATGAGGACTTTTGCAACAAGGAATTGAAGCCTGGTCTTCAAAACCTTTCAGTTGATGGGCATTTCAGTAGTTGTTCCACCACTGTCAGCGACGTCGCTGACGGTGGTGAGTCTAGTGGGTCACCGCATTTGCCATCCGATAGCGACTCCCCGGATGGTGTTAGGAGTAGAGAGCCGCCGCTGCATTTGCCATCGGATTCCGGGTAAATAATAGTCTCAACCTTATAACAATATATATACAATGTATGAATTTTGCTGGGTTTTACTCCATTTTTAAGTCCTTTAATCAAAGTAGAAAAAAAAATAAATTTCTAGAAAATTCAATAAAATTTTCTTCTAAATTCAATCAAATTCCTCGAAATTCACGAATTCGACCCACCACACACTTGCAAACTCATCACGAAGAGCAAACCCAACCATGAGGATGAAGAAGCTGACGATGAAGGCGGCGGAGTGCGGTATGTTTTGCCTTCGACGAATAATCCACTCTCACTCACAGTCGATATCAATTTAGATGTATAAATTTAATGTGTAACTGGAGGGTTTGAATGGCTTGAACGTCAAGGTGTGGAACGATGGCGTTTTGGAGAATTTCGAGGAGTTGATCTTACGACCGTCGTTTGGGGATTGGATCAAATTATGAGAAACAATTTTCATCGAGCTTTCTTGTTTGGGTTTATAAATACAATGAATAGGCATAAGTTGGACGAGGCTCGGAGAGTATTTTTGCTCGTACAAGAATATTTGAATTGCAACCAGTTTGCTAATGATGTATCAATGGCATAAGAAAATTCGATTTTTGGGGATTTTGTATTTAGGGTATAAATTTAGGTTCTACTTGGAGTACATGGTGATGGTAATGGAAGTAGGAAGAAGAAGGTACAAGTAGAAGAATGGAGGAGAACCATGAGAGATTATGAGTTAACTATGTTGAATTAGAGGTTAATTGAGAAAAAGAGTAATGGTGTTAGCTTTTCTGTTAGAGTAAGGGTATGTGGGCTATTTTTTCTAATGTCGGGGGTATATAAAATGTTTCTTAAAACACGGGGGTATATGATTTATTAGGCTAAAAGTCAGGGGTATAGTGGGGAAAATCCCTTATTATTATTATTATTATTATTATTATTAATTACTTTATCATTATTCATTATTATTATTATTATTATTATTATTATTATTATTATATTATTATTATTATATATATTATTATTATTATTATTATTATATTATTATATTATATTATTATATTATTATTATATTAATATATTATATATTATTATATTATATTATTATTATTATATTATATTATTATATTATTATATATATTATTATTATTATTATTATTATATATTATTATTTTATTTTATTTTATTTAATATTATATATTATTATTATTTTTTATTATTATTATTATATTATATTATATATTATTATTATTATTATTAATTATTATATTATTTTATTATTATTATTATTATTATTATTATTATATTATTATTATTATTATTATTATTATTATTATTATTATTATTATTATTATTATTATATATTATTATATATTATTATTATTATTTATTATCATTGTCATTGAAATCCCACTATGGGATTTCGTTTGATGGGTCTATGACCTTTGCATGGTCTAGTCTTTCCTCAAGTATAGACTATGGAAGGGATAACTAGCTTGAGGATGTGCACACTTAGGTGGTGATATTGGTTTATGGAAGGATTTAAAAGATTTGATTTTATTACTCTTATTTTTTTGAAAGTGGATTTTTATTTTATTTGGTTATCATAATTAATTTGATTCGGATTGTGAAAGTATAATATGGGAAAATGATTTTTTTTAGAATTTATTTTATGAAAAATTGATATTATATTTACTTGGTTGGAAATTATTTTTGCCTTGAGTTTTGGAAAGTTTATGTTGGAAAAAGAATTTGAAAGATATGCACATATTGACTTGAGTTTTTGGAAATTTATTTGATGAAAAGTTTTGGAAAATTTCCTAATGGTGAGACATAAAATATTTAATATTATAAAAATATTTTTCTATGGCATAGAAATTGTACTTAACATGTGTTGCTAATTTGTATTTTTTTTTACATTGTGGTAAGTAGATGTGAAATACAGGTTGATTGCTACATGCGCATGGGGAACAAGGGAGATTCCACATAGATTAGGAAAGTGAATAAGGATTTTCGATATTTTGTATTTTGGAAACAATTACATATTTTTTATTCCGCTGTAATATTTTGTATTAAGTATGGAAGCCTTACGTAATCACTTGTCGGTAATACGCTTAAGTCTATATCTATGGTATTTTGTACATATTTTCTAACCATTTCCGTAGAGTGAGATTTGTGGGTGTTACAAGTGTGGGGTCAGAAGAAGGAGGTTGGGTGAGATCCTTCCTTTTCTTAGAAAAGAGTTCTTGAAAAACGAGTTATAGGGTCAAGTTTTTAACTAAGAAAGCTTAGTCAAGGACAACCTTGGTAATAAATTTACTTGAGATGGGTTAGCAGTCATTTTCATCAGAGTTTGCTTCACTTGACTTTAATGCAGACCGAGTTTTAGTTGAAGGGCTAGAAGTGATGATTATTCTATGCCTGTTGCCCCGTTTCATTTCTGTAGAACGAGAAAGACGCTCAAACGGCTCTTGGAGGCTGACAATTGGCAGATGATGGACGTGATGGTGACACTATTTATCCTCAATCGCTAAGCTCACCATTGAGAACTACAATCTCAGCAAAGTCACCAGCGCTCTTCTTAAAAGAAGTGATGGCTTTCTTCTTGCTCCCTTTTCTTTCTGTATGAACGAAATATGATAGAGGTAAAATAGAGCATTTACTATGATATGAAGATTTGAGCAGTACACCAAATGAGAGAACTTACCATCGAACTTTGTCACACTAATGGTGAAATTATTGACAATCATGTTGGCCGTATTGTTCCTGAATTCTTCACCGTACCACCACAAGGAATAGCTTTCAGTGACCACTTCCAAGCGATGAAAGAAGGTCAGGGGTGTGTCTTTAATTGAGTGGTTAGGCTTTGCCATACATCTTCTTCAGCGAATATGTATCTTGTCTCCCAATCATTATTCCCTGTGGTCAGGATAGGGATGACAAGAGATTGACACAACCCAAACTGTCTGGCGACAAGTTGGGGATAGTAGACTTCAAAGCCAAAGTGTTCAGGTATAGCTGCAGGAATATCTGTGGTGGTCAGTACTGAACACTAGAACTTTGAATCTTGAGCAAAAGAGTGTGATATATCATCTTTATTCAACAGTTGTAGGGTGGCGTCAAACATCCCTCGGCCATACTGGCTAACCTTATCTTTATTATCCAAAGGGTACTAATCACCAGGTAGGGGGTGAAATTGCATTAAACATTCTATAGTCAAAGAGGGGTCTACCACTTTTTCATGATCATAGCAAATGAAATACATTTCTACAAGAGACAATAAAAATTTGGTCTGAGGCTTTGGCCTTACTCCTTTGTTGAAGCTTGGCGATGATCTCAATTTGAGACAACTTGAAACCGAGGTCGGTGTATAGGCTTCCCTAATAAGTCAGCAACCAAAGGGGACCCCCTATAAGGTTCAGAGCCTTCCTATCCATAATAGTTCGCCTACATCGAAATAGGCCGCGATATAACTGTCTTAGCATGATGAATCCTAGCGCTAGAAACAATGAATTGAAGGAAATGTTTATGGCTAAAGGTAGGAACAAAGAAGAAATGCTGCCAGACTTGCACATCATAAAATGAGTAAGGGCGAAAAGGATGAAGATTACCTCATCCTCCTGATTTACTTTTCTGGACGATTCGGCGAAATGCATGATGAGTGCATTGAAACAAATTTTGCTCCTGTTTCCCATTACTTCTTTGATAAGTGTGTGACTTCTGGCGTACAAATCTTCTGCGCCTTGCACTACAGTAAAGACTCTCAATTCCCGACCATCATCGTTGTATGGCGATAATCTAGTAAGAAAAGCAATGTCAGCCAAGGTGACTGTCATGAATCCTTGGCGAAGGATGAATTAATTAAGGACATGGTTCCATAGCGACATTAAGGCACATGTTAGTGATCTATTACAAAGGATTCCGCTGAAAGTTGCGAGTTTAAGGAAACTCTTTGCCATGATTGATGGAAGTCTTTTATGCGCCTGAACCAGTCATCAGCATTCATATCCTGCACCCAACCCTTGATTGGATTTTGACTCAGATCAATTGATGAGGGTGCGTTTCTTTTTCTTTTCGTACTTACCATAAATTGACGTTGGGGGTTGCCCAAGAACCTTCCTTACTAAAGATACACTTGGAAAGTTTTGGGGCAATCTCCTTTTGGAACTTCTTCCTATTCTCTTCAGTCTTAAAACGAAATGAAAATGCTGGACCAACGAAAGCCAGTCCCTTCTTCCCTAAGCAAGCAATTTGCCAAAGTAAATTTGGGCGGAATGACTCTTTGTGTTTTTCAATAAATTGGCACAACAAAGCTTGGTCAATTGGAAGGGATTTAATTTTGCAAAGGTGAAGGGCTTTTTGCGATAATTCCATGTTACAGTTTAGGGATGAGTTTGGCGATTTGAGTATGGAATTAGAGAATGGAAATTCTGAAGGAATACTAATGAACTCCATTATAAAAACGCCAAAGGCAGCTGAAAGACTTCACTCTTACAATACTTGGAAGAGTTGCTTTGGGTCTATTTGGGTCTTTGTCTTGTTAAGCGTTCCTTTAAAGCTTTCTTCTTTCTTAATTCTTGTTGAATTAATCTCTAAGCTGACGATGGATTTTCAATCCGAAGTAATTATTAAGGCTAAATATAAAGGGTTCAAAGGTATAATGTGGTCAAGAGCTAGGCAATTCCTCTCCTCTTTTCCCTTTGTGCAGAGAGTCAGGCAAAGAAAGGTATCAAAAGATCGAGAATTCCAATGATTCCTCGTGTGGCGTAAAGAGATCGGTCGTCCGTACACCGCTGAAGAACGCCATGTAGACAAGCTGCGATTCTAGGAAGAAAGGAAGCAGGAACTTAGGGAAATTAAAGAGTTGGACAAAGATCGGGGTAATCCAAAAGAAGATTCGGAAGAGGAAGTCAGGGGAAAGAAGCGTCCATTCAGGATTTCAACCAAGAAAGGAAAATGTGCTAGACAAATTGCATGGGAGATATGTGCAACAAAGGGATATTTCTCTGACGATTCCGACTCCGACAACTACACGCTAGCATAAGATGATTAATTCAAGAAGTGTAACTATAAGCATGTCCCCCTTATTTTAAGAATCAGAACTTATGAAATGTTGAACAACATTTTGTTTACGTACTGTTTCATAGATGATGATCATAAAATATGATGTTTAAGTTCGAAAAATGATGGTCTACATCATTACTTAGTTGTAATTCATCATTATAAGATTGTGTTCCACGAAATTTGATATCAAGTAATATAGTTTCAAAATATAATTCTTGATCTTCTTGAGAACATAATTTAAGTGATGATGGTAATTGAAATATTTCACCAAGAATGTCCCATCATCTTATTGTATTTAATGATTTTTGACTTTATGGAAATAAAATACGAAATATTTTCGTAAATCAAGGAAATTACTAAGGAACTTTCCCGTGGCAACTAGCAAGCGACGTGGACATTTAAAATTACCATGCCACTAAAGCACGTCGTTTCGTGTGTCGATTTAGGGGAAGTTATTGAGTTACTCTAATAATTGCTCTCCTACACTTCTATAAATGCCCGTACTTCACTTTACATAATGCTCACAGAATCTTTGACTCACTCACTCACTCACTCACTCTCTCTCTTTCTTGTTCGTCCCTTTCTCTCCTTTTCTCTCTTGAAATATTAATGGTCTTGATAATGGATATCCATCCAAGAAGAAAGGTCCAAATCTTTGATATTTCTCATCCAAAGGCCAATGAGGGTTATTGGGATGCTCATCTTGATGCTTCATATGATCATGAGTAAACTAGAGAAAGTCTGGGTGAAATTTAGGTCTATCGAATACCCGAATGAGTGTGAAAACCACCATCTGGCTCTCAATAGAGTGGCCGAATTCCTTGATTTCGAGAGGGATGGGTTTATCAGCAGACCCACTCGACACTGGGGAGAGAGACCTCTGATCCAGGAGATGTAAGAGGGAGGAACCAGAAAAAGCATCATGGAGATTTTCCACAATTCGGACTTCATCAACACTCACTTGTTCCCACGGGTGAAGGATGATATCGTTGCCTTGCATAACTTGTCTTGAGTCTACAAGGCCTTTGTTATGGGCACCAAGCCGATGTCTGGGGACAAAACCATGTTCTACAACTATAAGGTGTTGTTGATTAAGGGTCTTGAGAATTCCATGCAAATAGTACGCTAATAATGCTGCTGTGAATTATGGGATGAGTACATCAAGTGGCGTAACTGATAGAGCGTCGCCAACCTATCAAATAATAAACCTAACTCGGTCTCACTAACTAGTAGTAAGGGCAAAAAAGAGTCGAACCCATGAGAGGCGTTSAATCAACCACCGAAAAATCAATGTTTAAATAAGCTAAGTCAAACTAGTGCTTTGGGAATTGTTTGTCACTAAACTAGGAATTGCAACTAGAATTAAGATTGAACCAGAAACTTAGATAAAAAGGTCTAGGGCAATGGCTACACCGCTCAAATTCATCAATGAATTGCAACAAACAAGGGGGAATCGACTCAAGTTAGGATCAACTATGGAACGTCACCTAAGGCACATAACTACTCTCTCGAGCTAGAAGGATTGCCTACTTCATGGATTACAACCTATTTTCATGGTTAAAATTCACAAACCAAGCTTGAAAACCAAAATCATGGTGACAACAATGTTCCCTTGACTAGAAATTCCTATTCTCATGGTCTTTTAGTCAAGCAAGTCCAAGGGAGCCTGCCTACTACTTAAACTTTCATCTCTTGATCCTTCATTAAGGAGATAATAATAAGCACTTGTGGTGATTAATCACAAGAAACTAGCATTAAAACCCCTTAAACAAGGCTAATTTACTCCAACAAGAACCAAAACCCCACAATAATTAGCAATCCATGGCAAATTTGAGGGTTTCACCAAACCTAGATTAACTACTTCACACATGCTTGAAAACCAAAACAAACATAATCGACATACTTTAAGCAAGATCTAAAACTTCAAGTAAAACTAAACAAAAACAATAAATCCCTAGAAATTACCAATCATGAATTACTTAATGAAATTTAAAAAATAAGTGCAAGAGATAGAAAGAAGTTACTGAGCTTGATATAAAAGAAGAGTTGAAGAATCCAAGTACAAAGCTTCCAATTTGCAAGGAAAGTTTAAGAAGATCAATGAAATAGTGCCAAAACTAAGCTAATACTACTAGTAAGAGAGGAGAAGAGAAAAACTACTAAGCTAAGAGTTAAGAAATGAGAGAAAGTGTAAACTACAATGTAAATCTCAAGTGGAAAGAAACAAAATACAAAACCAAGGAAAACAAAAGAAAATGAACTAAAACCGATAAATAACCCAGGCGACAGTAGCGGCAGTAGCGGGCAGGGGTCACCCACTACTTTGCAGAACAACAGGAACATCAGAAGGACAAAGTAGGAGCAAACATAGGCCGCTACTAGGCGCTACTAGGAGGAAAATAAAGACATCGAAATGGTCAAGTAGCGGTCTACTTAGCCTGCACTCAGTGCACAACAACCTTCGAAACATCAAAACTCGCACTCTACTCATCCGATCTGGGCATGTAATATATCGTTATGAAGCGTAACGGAACAAGCTTTCTATCCAAGTAAATCGCCTCATAATGATAATCTTGCTGAAAGTTATGCTCAGTTGAAGTTGCCTAAAGCCTCCAGGTCTCCAAAATGCTTCAAAACATGACCAAGGTGGGTATGTGCCCGAAATCTCCGAATGCGGGGGAATCAAAGAGCACCTGAAAATCACACCAAAAAGAGAGGAAAATGCGGCATAAAGCTAAAAGCGGCCGTTAGAAGGTGTAGACACCTGAAAATGGTCTCCCAAATGAGTAATCCGTGATGAAACATACCGCGTCTCGCGTTTGTTTCGAATCAGAAAAGATGCTTTGAATTCACAAAAGTTGAAATGTACGCGAGGTCGTACTTCGAAAATTGAGCAAGTCAACAAGCAGCAAGGCAAAAATATTTTCTTTCGTTTCTCAAAGGTTTTCAAAGGTTTTCAAAGGCGATTCTCATGCTTTTTGATTTTCATCTGTCCGTCACATTTTTCTGAATCCGCCAGTATTTTTTAATTATTTTTCTGATTTTCTATGATTTTCTATGAATTTTGCAATTTTAAATACGCAGAATACGCAAATACATGAATAATTAGAAAAATACTCCGAAAATACGTGGAACCTTCTAGACATTCTAATGAACCCTTGCTTGGAGAGCAAGGGTGTCTAGGTGCGTCGAATCAAGGGAATCACGAATAAAATCGGAGGAAATCAAAATATTTCGAGTTTTTGGAAAAAATATACAAAATCATTGAGCGTATATACGCAAATGATGAGCGATATACGCTCAACAGGAGCGTATATACGCTCATACAAGACATTCGAAATTACCAAAGTTTATGGAAAGAAAGAAGCGTATATACGCCAGGATGAGCGTATATACGCTCCTCATGAGCGTATATACGCTCATCCTGAGCGTATATACGCAGGTTTTTTGTGCCTCGTTTTGCCTCGTGCCTAAAATATACCCTTGCCTTGCTCAGTCCGATAACCTTCACTTTCATACGCTCTCAACACGCACAATTCCCAACACTTCACAACTTCATACTCTCTCTCTCTTCTCTAAAACACTCTAACACATCACACTTACGTTTTAATTCAAAGCATCGATTCTCTTTCGAATCAACAAGCGAAAACAAGGTTGAATTCTGAGATTACTCACATAATCTCTCTCACTTTTCTTTTAATTTGACTAACTATTGTTATGAGTTTTAATGTAATTAAAACAATGTAGAACTCACTTTTAAATTGTTCATGTAATATGTAGGGTTTTCACAATGTTGCAAGGTTTTCAATTGTTTTTGGTTTCATTTCATTATTATTATCCATTGTCAATACTAACCATTCTTTATTCTTGTTATAGCAATTCAAGGCGAAGATCCATTGCGCTTGCGTTTCATCATGGACTAACAATTGTTTTCTTTGTTTTCATGTAGCGATTCAAGGCAAAGGATTCGTTTCATTGGTTTTACAAACTAACTTTTGTTTTCTTGCAGATTTAGGTAAGATGAGTTTGCATATACTTTGAAGTTTATGCACTTCATATTATTGCATATTTCATTGTGTATAACTTTGTATATATTTTGCTAAACAAAGACACAGGATTATGTGAATCCATTTAAATCAGATTAACTATGGACAACCTGTTTTAAGGCACCGTTTTAAACATATAATACAAATGGTCACAATTTCATAGGTTAGTAGTCTCTTGTGCATAGATAGAAACATACTCACTTAGTAATCTTAGGTTAGAACGTTCTAAGGTGCTAAAAAATGTAAGTTGTGTGCATCCAATAAATCGTGTTTAATGGAATTACAAGAGACCGAGTAGAGGCCGCTACATGCGGGCGAATTGGGTTACAGATTGATTCGTACCATGTCCCCGAACCACGACTGTTACTTGATTTGGACGTGGGGCCCATTGTGTTTGGCACCAAACGTTTCGGGCGTCTGTGAATAACCTTTCTAGGTCACGGTGGCGACTCCCTCACTCGACAACACTACCCCAACGCACATCTCACCGTGCGGGATCCGTGGCTCAAGCCCACGCAAAGCACCCTCGATGTAGTACCAAGCCGCGCCCCGCTATACGCGTGAGGGCGCGGCCACGTCCTACAATTTGGCGACATTCACTGGGGATAATCACCGTTAGGTGAAGTGACAGACTTGAAAAGTCTCGTAATCCATCATCACATTTATTGGATTTTGCATTTTGCATGTGACCTTTCGAATAAGGTCGCGCCTTAGCTCCTTGGTCTCACTATGGGCATGTTCTTATGCTCGAGACTACCATAAGGGGGATACTACCTTGGCTGCATGTAGTTAATTGATCGCATGGCTAAGGCAAGTCCTATCCCGCCCATGCCGTGTGTGCACGTGTTACTGATGCGTGTGCATAAGGGTATCTTGGCATACATCGCTAATTGCAAGTGGTGAAAACTGAACCAAGCTCTGCCCTTAGGCGTGGTACACCTCTGACTTAACCTAAGACCGACCATAGTTGACTTGTCATCATGTGTCTTGTATATATGTGCATGTATGGGTCCTAGCCATTGTACAGTTTCTAGATCTTAACACAGCACTTTCATATAGTCATGGTCATCTTTTAGTTCACGTCATGCATTTCATAGCCCATAGTGCTTTAGTTGACCTCTGCCTTAGTCTGTGACCATTAGTTTACTAGGACTTGTCCTTCAGACCTTCGACCTTAGTCCACACAGACTTGACCCTAGGTTTGACCCTGACCATTAGTCCACAAGATCTCTTGATCTTAGTTTTGACCCTGAATACTAGGGTAGCACAGCTACTTTGACCTTAGACGTTGACTTTAGACTCACATTAGTTTTGACCTTGCATTCAGCCACACAGGCTCGAC
Organism: Bassia scoparia; assembly: GCA_008642245.1. Taxonomy (NCBI): domain Eukaryota; kingdom Viridiplantae; phylum Streptophyta; class Magnoliopsida; order Caryophyllales; family Amaranthaceae; genus Bassia; species Bassia scoparia. The sequence continues at coordinate 3,861 of SNQN01005173.1, read as the reverse complement.
ATCTAGGCGTGACCTAACCACTTAGGACATGTGCATACATTCTCACGTCGTTTGGGTGCCCTTTCAAAAAAAAAAAAAAAAAAAAATTTTTTCAAAAAAAAAATTCAAAAAAAATTCAAAAAATTCAAAAAAATTTCAAAAACAAAGGCACCTTGCATCATACATTCATACTAGGAAAGATGACCATGGAATTAGGACATGCATTTGCATCTGCATCATGTGTTCAATAATGACCAAGGAAATTCACTAAGGGTTTATTTCTTTGTGAAACAGGGGGAAGTCGTCTCCAAGCCCTGCTCGCCAAAGAGTTGAGCCCTCAGCCAGTCCAAACCTAACCTTCCTCTAACCTTCATTGATCCCTCAGCCCAATCCAAACCTAGCCTTACCCCAACCTTCATTACCCACAGCCTTAACACCACAAAATGGCCTCCACAAGAGCTCCAAAGCTTTGCCGAGCAAGTTCAACAGCTTGAGCTAAGATCAAGGAGTTGACCTCGAGCACTTCCTTGGACAAGCTGTTTGAAAAGGTAATCAAAAAAGCACCGACCCCACTTCTACCAAGACCAACCTCCTCTTGACCCAACCTTGCAACCAAACTGCCAAAGGATTTCTCCAGCCGAAGACATACCCAAGTTCAAGCCGACTGATGACCCCTCGATTCCATATAAAGGGATTAAGACCACATGGTACTTAAAGGGTTGACCTGCTTGTTTCCAATGTCTTTCCCCTTCCTTGGAACCGATATGTCAGAAGTGGTTCTTTTCACTTCCTGAGAAAGAAAGCTACTTGGGAACATCGTCCTGAGCATTCATGCAAATACAGGTGGTAACATTCAGACCCAAACATCCTTCACGAGAGCTTGAAATCCTTAAACAGGCGAGAACGAGGGTCACCACCTATCTGACTAGGTGGAGAGGAGTTGCTGCCACCCTAGTCTCCGCCCACTGAAGAAGAATGGTCAAGACCTTCATTCTAACCTCCAGCAGAATACAAGGATCACTCTCAGTATCGAGGCCTTACCACATTCGCAAAGGTCTACAACATTGGAGTGGACATCGAGAATGATCTTCTTCAATTCACATGATCAGTTGGAGTTAGCTTTAGGATCGAGTCGGAGAAGTCCCTTTTTCCCTAGACTATATATTTTTTCTTTTTCCATTTTCGAGTCTATTCATAGGTTTAGATTCAGTTCTTGCAATTAGCCCTCTATGTAAATAAATTCTTTGTTTTTAATAAAGTTTCTCATTTTACTTTAATCCTCCATATAGTTTGTGCTTCTAACTTTAATGGAATCAAATTAATGATCGACCTCACAATTAAGTGACATGCCAAAAAGGCCTTCTTTCATAGCTCCACAAAATAACCTCCTCCTCCATTTCCTTCATCAATCAAAATCCCTTGCAACTCTTTGTGCCATAAACACTATTCATTCAGCCTATCATTCTTCATCACCCACAGCGACCTAAACCCTTTGGACCAAACGGTGCGTAGGAAAAGACATGTGCAAAAGAAAATAAGAAAAGAGAGAATAAAAATGGGCATAACGAAAAAAATCAAAGTTCAATGCCAGTCATCACAAATGCAAATCAAATGTCAAAACCAATGCAAATCCAAAGTTCAAGCCCAAAACAAAAGTAAAAGTCTAAAAAGCACACTGCGCACCGTGGGTCACTTTCGTAAATCATCAAGCCTTTTGCACCCTCAACCACAGCCTCACATTACACAAAAAGCCCTCTCACACGACGGCATTGTCCAAATCATCAATGAGAACTACGACGGTCTGATTCCGTAAGGATACGTAGAAGCCTCTTCTCGAGGTCCGACCCAATAATCAATAACATTCTGAGTCCATCATATAGTTTGATTCCCTTAAGTCAGGAGCACAAATTCCTAGTGTAGAACCCGACATACGGCTCGAGTTTAACCTGCATCATCTAGCCAACCACATCAATCCCCGTTTACTTACCCTTAGTCACAAATTTTTGCCTTGTATTTCCTTGAACCTTTAGCCTATTTTTCACCACCTTAAGGGGTTCCTCAACTCGTCCTTAGGCTATCACTCTGCAGCATTCATCATGCATTCTCTTCAAAGCATCGCATTGCAGCATCTCCTCCATGTTCTCTCCTCATGCAGCATTCAGCTCAAGTTACTGATTTGGCAAATCAATATCACATCTACTCATATTTCCTCTCGTCCTCATTGCAGCATTCAGCTCAAGTTACTGATTTGGGCAAGCAAGGATCAATCCCTCATCCTGCACCATTACCACCACAAAAAGCTAAGCCAAAACACATGATTCCACAACATTCACTAGCCTTACATCAACCATTGCCTAACCTCGAAAGCTCATCAGCTGGGGGCTCACCCATTAAACCAACCATCAACACCACAAATTAAAGCATTCCCAAACACCCAAAACCATGGTGGGGCTACTGGTAATCACAAGCATCACTTTGCTCGAATGGGGGCTGAGACGGCTCCATCCCGCAATCCAAAAGCATTTACCATTAGGTCTACTTCCTTGGTCATTTCATGCATTAGATCTAAGAATAGACTTGCATTACGCCAACCTCAATAAGCATCCAATTGCGCTTGAGCATACAAACTTCATCATGCACAAACACCTTAACATTGCACATTGCACATTTGTACATTGCACAAACAATATCACATTACATTGCACATTGCACCACCTCAACACGAGGCTAGGCCATCTTAACATGCATTGCCTGCAATGCCTATACGGCATTCATCGCTATACGCGATTGTTGCTACACGCAACTTTCCCGTAAAGCCAAGGTCAGTCGTAGGGGAACTTCCGAAGAACGAGGCGCTTCCGACGGAACTTGCATTACTCCGTCCCAAATCAAATCTTTGACTGTCGTCTTACGAAGATTCTCGTCTTCAGACTCAGTCAAATGGGGTTCTTCACACAACAGCTCCTTTACACACTTCGGGTTTTGGAACTTTCTCCCGCACCAACCAGAAATTCCAATATATGCACACTTCGGGTCTACGATTCTCCCGCTACAAAATCCAGGCAACAAACATTTCGGGTCTACGATTTCTCCCGCTACAGAAATCCAGCACAAACATCTTTCGGGTCTACGATTTCTCCCGCTACAGGAAATCTCAAGCAAACACATCTTCGGGTCTTGGAATCTTCTCCCGCTAACAGAGTTCCGTCAGCAATCTTCGGTCTTGGAATCTTCTTCCCGCTACAAAGTTCCGTCAGCACACCATATTCGGGTCTTGAGATCTTCTCCCGCTACGAAGTTCGTCAGCACATCTTCGGTTTGGAATCTTCTCCGCTCAAGAAGTTCCGCGCATCTTCGGGTTTTGGAATTTTCTCCCGCACCAGAAATTCCGCATACACACATCATAACTCTCTCGAAAAACCATAAGGTCAGAGCCGTAGGAGAAAACCACCGAGGATCCAGGCGCTTCAGCGCATAACCACCGCATGGGTGCGCGGTAACGGTAAAACATAAATTTTGTTTTGTGCACGGCTACCGGCGTCACAGGCATACTCAGCGGTCGCAGAACGCTTGAGTTGCTCTCCGTCCCGAATCGAATAACTTTGAAACTTTCGTCTTACGAGACTATCGTCTCTTCAGAACTCAGTCAAAGTGGGGCTTCTTGTAGACACCTGAAAATGTGTCTCCCCAAATGAGTAATCCGTGATGAAACATACCGCGTCTGCGCGTTTGTTTCGAATCAGAAAAGATGCTTTGAATTCACAAAAGTTGGAAATACGCGAGGTCGTACTCGGAAATATTGAGCAAAGGTCAAACGGCAAGGCAAAAATAATTTTCTTTCGGTTTCTCAAGGTTTCAAAGGCGATTCTCAGTTGACATATT
>SNQN01005172.1:33075-46302 GCA_008642245.1 Bassia scoparia | reverse complement strand
CATGCATGTTGGGCTGCAGTATTTGTAGTTATACCTGTGGAAAGGAACTTTACCCGCAAGTGATTCGTTACAGCAGGAGCACACGATGTCGGTATCTCCAACGCCACTTTTTGGCTGGACTGAAGTGGAACTGTTAGCCCCTTGGGAATTAGCAGCWGCAGCCAGTGCAAGTCTTTTCTCYGCTGCAGCRGCTCTCTTTTCTCTCTCTTCGGCTTGTTTCTTCTTTAGTTCCTCCTAAGTAAAAAGAAAAGTAAAGGCACCATTGCAAAAGCCAAGTGCTGGTCAACCAAATGTAAACAATGTAATAAGATTCAATGCTAAAAGAAAAACTACATTGTATTAAAAAGATCAAAGTTTATGAATTTCGTGCAACTCCTTAATATACCTCTTTGGATAATCTTGCAGCAATGGCAGATTGAAACGTTCGAGCTGAAGATGAAGTGGCGCTTTTGCTCTCTGAAACTGCTGCAACATTATGCGATTCGGTAGCCTTGTCCTGCATGGATAAACCACCACAAAGTACATGAACTCCCAATTCACAAAAGGAAAAATAAAAAAGAAGTGAGAGGGAGAATATAATCTAGGCATATACACARAAGAAGAGATTCAGAAGTTTTTCAAGCTTAGATAGATCTTTTAATGTTTTCGCCTCATGTGTTACAGGGAAGGTTGAAAACTAAGCTTGATGCTCTGTAATTCTGATTCTTATGAATTGCCTCACCATTCTCAAGCGAATATGTCATGCAATTGATAATTCGGATTTGAACACTTAGTTGACTCATCAAATATGAGATGATTTCGGATTTCTGCAGCATTTCGGGTGCTTTTAAACAAGAGTCATCACATACATATGCTGGTCAATTACCATGGTGATTCAGAGCTCAGCTTGCTGCTTGCATATCTGTCAAAATTGTATCCTACTCCTAATACATGACAAATTTGGCACAGTTTCACTAGAAAAACATGTGAAGTAGAGTAGACTTGTAGCTGGGTAAGGCATAGGTGCAGAGACACACTCACTGAGAACATTGAGAGCACAATAGAGCCAAATCAGATATAGCAGACTTTCAATACCATCTAAAGAAGGCTGAAGTCTCTTCACACAAGGAGCACCTAATAAGCACACACAGAAACAACAAGAGTACAAGACTATAATTCAAGCTAAGGTGGACAGATTTGAACACTAAAGTTCTTCAGATAGCATACCGCATCTAATTTCAGACAATAGAGATAACACTCACAGGAAAAAAAAAAGAAAAGAAAAGCTGTTAAGCTAATAAAAGATTCCTGCATAAGATAATCTGTATGTTTTTGGTATATCCTAGATTCCTAAACTGCTTTCAAAGTGGAATGAAATGAGATAAACTCTTGCAAAGTCAAAGAAGGGATACCTGAGCTTTCTTTTCTTTTTCTCTTGGCTTTACGCAGTTTCTTCAACTCCTTTGCTTTTGCTTTCCGTTTAGCATCTTTTTCAGCCTACACATCGATATCCGGACTAATAAGTTAAAAAAACCATCATATATCCAGAAAACGTGCATAGAAAACGTATATAGTAAACATAGTTCACCAATAGAACAGACAACTGCCACCTTAACACATGATATTAAATAGTAGTACCGCTTCGCCGCTTGAGATTCTTCCATCTCTTTAGTCAACGGACTAGAACATTTGCAGCATGCCAATCCCACTTTTCAAGGTTTAAGCCATAAAACGTCAATGTATTCCTGACTTCTTTCTCAGTAGCAAGCATGTAGGGTGTTTCCCTCTTTCATCTTTAACAGTAGGATCCAACCTGCTCCAGAAGTTCCAAAACCTTTTCAGAATCATCAGATTTTGCTGCTTCATGTAAAGTGTTGTCTGTCTGTATTCTTTATTGCTTTCATCTGACGAGGATTGTTCATCAAGTATTTTGCCACTTTCAGAAGCTCCATCCCTCTTGCTCACCCTGACTTCTTCTAATTCATCAATTTATAAGGTTTCCCTCAGTTGTACAACTCTCATTTAATTCAATCTGCTATATCAGGTAGCTCTTCCTCATCCCCTTCATAATTAACATGGCTCAATAGCTATATATGCGCCGCGCTTCCTTTAGGTAGGCTCCCGAACACTGAAAGAGAATATTCCTAGTATCACACTGTTCGTGCTAAAAGTGGGACTCACTTATTAAAACATCTGACGGTGTTGAAGCGCATAGATAAAACACAGGAAGAGCATCAAAATAAGCTTCCATGATGCAAGCAACTCTTGGATATCTCGTGAACAGAAATTGTTACCCAATAAGATTCATAATTATGAATGTCAACTCTTTTTTTTTTTTGACGGGATGATATCATCTTAGGAGATAGAACCATCAATAAGCTTGCTGACAGCATGCAAAGACTGCTTCAAGCATAACTGGGCGATATAAGCATGTTGGCAGCCAAATCAGAGCAGATAAAACTTCTGCTTATGATATTTATAATTCCCTTAGTTATCACTAAAGTTAATAATAAAAGAGCCGTATCTTTCAACAACATTACTTACAAAATTTTACTAAATGTTAAGTGCTTCATATGAAAACTGACAGACTGAGCATCTTGCTTTCATTTGGCCATTGGGTTTGGTCATTCTGCATTATAAAATGGATAGTACGTGAAAGTTCTAGCTATTGAGTGTCAATAAGTCACTTGAATTCTACTACTCATTCTGGAACGAGTGCCTTCTACAGGGGATCTGAAAAAACTAGAATTTTCATAAAGATACAACTCGAATTCTAATATTTCCAAACTAAGTTACCAACCCAATTCTAGAACGTCTATTGAGTGTTCACACAATTCACAAAAAAAAAAAAAAAAATCCGAATGAGTAATTAGAATACATTTAAATGAGGTTAGCACTAGAGGCTAGAGAGGTTTTTTACTGAATAAAATAGATGATTATAGCATAAGAGCCCCTGAAGACTACTCATTGCTGGGATAGATTTTTGTGAAGGAAAATTCATTCCCCGTCACGAAAACTGAAAAGTCTCCACAAAATTATAATTAGGAAACTTCAATTCTAAAGAAAAGAGGAAAAACAGACCTGGAACACATGTGCCATATAAAAAATTCAGGCAGAGAAAAGACCATGATTATGTAGAAGTATATAACAAAGTAAATTTGGGCCCCAAAGTTTTGGTATGAGAAAGGTATGCTCTTCACAATGTACCTTATAATACTCAGCAATATAACTACTAAGTTGTCCCATTTCCAAAGCCATGTTGGTATCAAAATAAGTTCCTTCCATTACATGTCATGTTCTGTTTCCCAAATATAGTCACACCAATAATTACAGGTCTGATAAGGGTTTCATCTGATTAACTCTAGGTAAATTACATCATAACTTACAAGTCCTTTAAGCATGGCGTGAAAGCCAAATTATACAATAAGGATTATATGACAAACCTTCTTCAAAGCAAGCTCAATTATAGCGGCGAAGTGAAGCTCCGCAATGTATGGTCTTGCCGCCGCATCTTTTGCAAGATTGCCTTTTACCAGCCCAGCCTCACAACATATCTAAATGCAAGGCACCAAATAGATGTATTTTATAAAGTCTTCACAATTCACAACAATTGACAAAACTATACATAAATCATAAGTTCAGTCTTAAATCACTATATTTAGTTTTGCTGAATATATATAGACAGTGAAAAAACAGATTTAGCAAACAGGCTTAATTGCTAATGCAACATACATAAATCAAAAATGTACCAGTCCAAACATAAAAATTTTAAAAATGGACTGTGAGCATCTCATGAGACACACAAAAAAATGTAAGCCAAACTTTGTCTTTACAGTCCCAGATCTTATCTACAGCAAGATCCAAACTTTCCTCATAACCCCCCCAATAGGGTAGTTTGGTGCTTTACTCAAAATTTTTCGTAAATCCACATAATTTGAAGTATAATGCAGAAAATGATATTATATCAAACATAATTCATCTAATAATGCTGACCAGGGGTTTTAGACCTCAAAGAACACATGCATACATACACACAACAGCAAGATTTCCCTAGTTATATCAAGAATTTTCTTTTTCCTGCTCGCTCTGAAGTAGACAAAAATGTTGGCATTCCTGGATAGTCATTTTTTAAAAATAACTGAACCCTATAAGGCACAGAAAGTTGTACTATGTAGAACAAACATGCATCAATCATAAAACTGAATAAAAGTCTGTAACTACTGATCTGAAAAGGTAASTGCCAAGTATACAATGGTAATAGAGGATWAAAATGCAGAAAAGAAAATGTGGTAGCAGCAAAGTGAAGTTTATTTAGTTGGGTGCTTGGGAAGGAATTACCTGTGGAATGTCTTGTGAGCAACAACAGTGTTGCCATCAAAGACACAACCAGCAAAGTGTCCACCACTCGCCAGTAATACTATCCTCAAGTGAGTATTATCCCTTGGCTCTTGTGTCACACTCTTCAACTTATCTATTAGGTCAGTATCTTCCATGATAGGCACACGGCCATAGTTATCGGTAACCAATAATTGATTGTTTTCACAAGTAAYATTCTGAATATCTTTCAGAAGAAAGCACTTCCACATAGAGACTTTTTCCCCAGAGAGAAGACGGAAAAATATTTTCTGCTTGACAGTTTGAAGAAACAAGTCACTTGTGTTATTCGAAGCACGGGAACCCCTCTCATCTTCATCTTCAGATCCCGATATACTTGAAACATCAAAGTCTTCCGGGAAAGAGTCAAAAGTTCGCTCGTCACAGTCATCTTCCTTCAAAATGTTTTTACCTGCTAGGCTCAGCTTTACCTACAGAGATTCATTCATAATCAATGAAATTTAAAAATTCAGAGTGACAAGGGCCACCCTGTATTCCCGAGTTCCCAACCCATCAACTACACAATGCAATTCATCCCACTTAGAAAAATTTTGCGAAAAATAAGAGTATAACTTTGTGTCCAATATATTATTCTCCTCACAAATTGCCTTTAAAACTAACATAAAACTTTCTAAGACAATTGCTTCCCATCATTTCTGAAGTAAGAAATTAAAAAGAATATATATAAATCAGTCTTTCCACAAATTCTTCATTCATTTATATTTGATGTTGATCATAATAGCACACAGTGAATCACATATTAAAACCAAAATACTGCCATCTTCTAAATCCTCTTTAGTTGAACTATTACAAATCTTAAGAACTAGTAAATGGCAACACTTGTGCTGAAATCTTCTCATCATAAATACACAGTATGACACATTTTCACCATTCAATAATTTCTTCTATTGTTCACAACCACTATTCAAATTAAGCAGGAAAAGATACTCAACTGAAGACAATTCTTTATATATTTTAAAAAAAAATGAATTCCAATGCACTAAATATAATTCCAAGCCATACATTTAAACAATCATTGAAATGTCAAATTTCACATTATATATAAGTTATATACCAACAGTGATTAGAGCTTAAAAAATTGCACATTGGAATCAAATTAGCCACTAAAATGAAGAATTTACTCAATTTCATTCCTTGCACCATCAAATTTCACAATATCAATAAGCAGCACTGAATTGTTAATTGCGGCTCTATATTGGTCAAACAACTGGAATTTTAATTAAACATCATAAAACATAATTAGAGAGAGAGAATTACATTGAAACGGTGAAGATCAGACTTGAATGAGAACGCTGATGAAAAAGAGACTCGATTCGGACTTGCAAGTTGCAGGCAACCTGTTCATACTATTAACATGCAGCAGCAGGCAGTATTACTTGATCGAACTCTTGTTGTTGTTGTTGTTCTTCTTCATCTTCGAAATTATCGTTCTGTTCTGCGGTGGAAGGAATCGAAGGATTGTGGAATGAAGGAGATTGAGAAGGAGGAAGAAGACGACATGAATCGAAGAAGGAAGGAGAGAGGTCGAAGAATAGAACGAGGTCGTTTTATCAGTTTGCTGGGTGTTGTTCGTGGCCATGCTCGCTTCCTTCTCTGTGTGTTTCGTGGTGGTTTTGGTATTCTTTTATTCTACAATTCGAATGACCAAAGAAAACAATTAGCGGAGAATTACAAGAGAGGGTTTGTGTTAGTAGAGTTAAACTAGGGCTTAATGAGCCAGTCTCAGTTGCAGACTTGCAGCGTGATTATGAGTCGATCGAGCTCGAGTATCACTAAGTTGACTCGACTCATTAAGATCTCGAGTTTAGCGAGCTCAAACGAGTCAAACTTGACCGAGCTTTGACCAATTCGAGTCGATCTCGCGAGCTAGTTTTATGTATGTAGCACCAGTAAAGTTATGAGACATATTATTTTAGTTATTACCATAAATAATAAATGATATTAGACTTTTCGAGTTTCATGCGAGCTTTTTTGAGCGAGTCATTATGCTCGACTCGACTCGTAGCACCTCGAGTCGATCCCGAGCTCAAGCCGAGCTCAATCGGTCGATTTGGACCAAGCTTTGAACGACTGATCTCGAGTAGCTTGCGAGTAGTGTTGTATCACTATCACCTCTACTTAGTTGGTTCGACTCGAAATTCGCGAACTGACTTGAAATATTTTTGTTATCTTCTATTTATTTTTTAAGTGATAATAAAAATTCATATCTATCAACTATTACAAGTATATGTTTAAAATTACTCCGTATTATATTGTTTTAGTTTCCAAATCTAATAACATTGTTTAAGGCTCGAAGATATCCATCACGAGTCGAGTTAAAGTATCCAAAGCTCGGCTTGACTTGCTCATTAACCCCAAATAAAACTATACAGATATCAAATATGTACCCTTACGTGCAAGCGTGATGTAATTTAGAAATAAAACTTAATCTCCGTACAAAGTAATTACTTTGATTAACTCATTTATGCATAGTAATTAGAGGAAACGTAATAAATTTCTCTTTGTTTCAAGATATTCTGGGATCGATTCTCATTTCCACTCATAAATAATTGTGCACTGTGGACACCACTAGTCACTAGCACATCCCAAGTATATATTGGCAACAAAAAATTTAAAACCACTTTTAACGATCCCTAAGCCAGAAAAGTTTTTCAATGTACCATAAGCTTCTAAATTTAAATCACTGATACTTACACTTATTCTAGGGTTTATTGCAAAAACTTAATTTTAATGATGCATGTGAATGTTGCGCTTGATTAATGTTATATGTGGCATACTTGCATTGCACATTTGATTATTATAGTAATTGTCCTTGTTTTGAAGTTAAATTTAATTTTAAAGTTTAAGGTATTAATTTTAAGTTCGGATTTTTATTTTTTTTTGGTATATAGAAGTCTAAAGCACAAAATCAGTTCATGACTCAAAGGCTTTGATTGATTGATTACATATACGCTTGTCACAGACTCACAGTAAACATAGCTTGTATCGGCTTTGGATATCAGAAAGAATATTGGACGAGAAAAGAATTGCCTGTTTCCTGCCATCATATCCTGTTTTGCTAACCCAGAATTTCCTGCACCCTAAACATAAGTTGAGCTCTTTGAACGTGATCTAACGAGTCATTTCAACAATCACTGATATGCTCTGTAACTCCTAAAAGTTGCATTTACCAATCACCATATCTCATTCATTGCACAGCTTAAAATGTCTACGCAAAACAATGATTTACTGAGTTATGTACACTGGAACTCTGGAAGAGTAGATATTTACACTGAAGATCAAAACTTTCAGAATGTAACCTATATGTCATTGAAAATGGAAGGTAGCTAAGGTGTGAGGAACCACAAATTAGAAAACAAAAAAAGGGGTATTTCTCGAAAGCCCTACGACAGCTGTTGCTGCTCTTCTACCTCTTGCAGTTGTTTCAACCTCCATTTTGCATAAAAACCTATGGAAATGGTGGATACTGCRGATAGACAGAAGCCCAGGATATCAAAAATCATCTGGACTTTTGAAACATGAGTGTGCTCATCCATCGCTTCTACCACTGTCCGTAATAGTTTCCCACTATCAAAAGAAAAAAGCAACAGATCAACAAGATGTATGGCATAAGTCTATCTTTACACCCTCCCCTCTCCACAAAACATGGAGGACACTCATCAAGTTTTGTTATACTCTCTAGGATCCTTGCAAAGCTACAAATCTACATATCAGAAAAACAGCATCATATCCTACTCATCATAAAAGAACAAACACTTTTAAAGACTTAAAAAGTGACAAACTAGTCATTCAGACCGGGTTTGGCTCCTGTTAGTTGTATTTTTGTTCTACCTAAGAAATGAGTCAAAAATTGGGGATGGTATGGGTTAATTTTGGCTGGATAACCAAGCACGGATAAGTTTCACCAGCTTTATTCTTCTGTGGCATTGGCGAAGAGTTATCAAAAATTGAATCCCTATAGTTCCCACAATAACTGACACACCTTAAAAGGTTAATATTATGTAGCAAGGGGACTGATCCCTAAAATTACTAACTTCTAGCTCTAGTATGTAGATTAAATTCGCTTGATTGACACTATCACGATTAAACAGCTAAACTGTAAACGCATGAGAGTGCCAATCAAGTGACTGAAATCTACATACTGGACCAAGAATTTTGTAATTGCTAATTGCTATCAACTCAGCCTTTTTTCAAAAGCAGGCGAACAAGCGGCAAAAAATTAAAAAACCCTCCATTTTACACCTGTGTATAGATCCATGCATGACTATCCAACACTACGGTAATAAATCAAGTATAAGAATCAACAGGTTGAGACTACGGTATTAAGCATGATGTATTGAAGTTCCTTTTATGAACAACAGTGTTGTCGATGTAYATCTAATTTAGGAGTAAAACTAACCTGTAAATTGCAAAAAATATCTCAGGTGTCATCCCTACCACAGTTCCTACCAAATAAGGACCATATTTTACACCGGTGGCAATGGCAATGTAGTTGAACACGACATATGGGAATGGGGAAAGCCGTATCAGGGCAATGGCTTGAAACTGATGTAACCAATCGCCATCACCAGCAAGTCTAACAATGGCAGCTTTTTCTGGATGMTTAGACATCCATGACTGAYGCAAATACACATAAGTGWAAACAACTAGTTAAACTTCAGGTACAACACTGAAATACGGGAGGCAAATACGGAACAATATATTAAATGTCAGAAAAACATTGAGAGTGCCTGCTTACTTCAATCTTGTGCATTAAAAAATGGGAAGCGATGAGGTAAGGCAAAGTGACGCCTACACATATGGCAGCAATGACCAACAAGTAGCCAATTCCATAGCTAAATGCCATTCCAACAATCCACTTGACAGGCACTGTTGGCAGAAATAGAATCGGGAACAAGGCTATTGCAGCAAACAAAACAGATGCAAGCACCGGTGGGCTGCAAGTTTTTATTAGCCAGTGTACTGCCGGAATGACCTCCTATCAAAATTCGTGCAATAACAGAGTTAAGTAYACATRRTAACCAGTTGCAATCATTCAATCGCCATATATAAAATCGAATTTGAAGGCAAAACTGAATCGCATCATTGCAACTTCTGCTGTGAGCCTATGACAAACATAATCTAACAAACCTATTCAATTGGCATCAAGCCACCAACCAACATTAATTCTGGACTGCACCTCAACAAAATGTGTTAGTGCCAAATTCCATTAAAACTTCTATAGATTACTATGATCCCATTCTTTAAATGCAACGCGGTACCACGGATTGTACATCAATTCCCCTCAGGCCCGCATTACATTACTCCGGCATACATATAATTTAAGAATCAACTTAGTAGAGCTAGCAACAATCTAACAACATCAATAGTAGCCCACTAGTCCACTAGCATTTACAAATCATACCATACTTCATGAAAAATCCTAAAGCACAACATGTCACATCAAAATAAAATAAAAACTAAATTACTTCCAAAAATTCAGCCTTTTCAACCAATCAAATTAAACCAGGGATTCTCAAAATTGTTAACTAAAGCACGTTACTTATTTATCTCACGCCACAAAAAAAACATATAAAAAGCTGTAATTGAGAGCAATTTCTTAAAGTATTGTGCCATTTTTTTTTCTAGATCAATTTCAGTAATTCGCCCAAAATCAAAATTCACAAAACTCTACAACACTACTGCCTAATTTCCACTACCTTCTAAATTAGCTAACCCAGAAACCCAATTTCACACCAAATTATTTGGAAAAAAATCAAATTGAGAAACAAAAATAATTCAAGATTGAAAATAAAAAATCTCGAGGAGAGAGAAAATCAACCTTCTTGATGAAAGAGGAACCAAATCGTTTGACCAACACAACCCTAGAATCGCAATCACAGAACCAAGAACAATGAACAGCCAAGTGGATCGCTTACTAAACCATCTTCGACGATTGCTACGCTTGTTGCCGTCGTAAATAGCTAGCACGGAGGAGATTCTTCGTCAATATAGAGCGCATTATGGTTTAAACTCTGGTAATCGCTGTTGATTACCTCCATTTCTGAGGATTTTGGGGTGTAAACAGCATAATTTGGTTTCTTGCATTGGTTTAAAGAGTTCTGGTTAAAGCAGTTAGTGTTGTTCTTATCATTGTGAATGACTTGTTAACTGTAATTAACGGTGGCATGTGAATTATTGCCTTATTAGTGATTGCTTACAAGAGTGCCGACTTAAATGTAATATGAGGCCATGAGGGTATGGAGTATTTTGTTTGTTTTAAATGTTTGTCTTATTTAGAATAATTTTTTCAACTAATTAATAAAAAATTATGGGATTAATTTTTTAGGATCATTTGCTATTTTTTTTTTGGTAAAATAAGGTAAACGAGGGAAAAAGGTTAGGATAGTCTTCTCTCAAGACTGTGTCCTAACTATCAAAGTCCAGAAAAAAGAAAAGAAAAAAAGATTGTCCTAACCTATCCTAGTCTTCTGTAAATAAGGTAAACGAGGGAAAAAGGTAAAAGATCATTTGCTATTGTTATTTACTACAATCATCAATTTTAAGGATAGTTTTTTGTCTTTTTAATCACAATAATATAAATATAAAATAGATTATAAAAAAATCGTATGGGAAATTTTTTGACCATTTGCAATTGATATTTCTTACAATTATCATTTTTAAGATAGTTTTTATTGTTTTTAATTTATAATACGGAGTAATATAAATATGATTGAATAATTTTTTTTAAATCAGAAGCTTAGGAAAAATTGTCAACAATTACCCAAATCTTTGTCAATTTTAAAACAATTACCCGAATTATTTTTTAATTCAAAACAACTACCTATGTTTTCATTTTTTTTTAAAATCACACCCATTTTGAATTTTGACCACTCATCACCGTAGTAACACACAAACACCCCAACGCAGCATTTCAAATTGCAAAACCACCTCACTTCGTTGTTTCCCACCTCCAAAACTACCCAACAACTACCAAAACAACTCAACCACCTAAACTACGTCGCGCTTAATTTATAGCATTTTCTCATCTATCATCCATTTTTTGAATATTGTTTCTTCATAAAAGTTGTAGATCTCGAAAAAAAACATGAAATAAGCTCAAGAATCATGTTATATGGAGTTATTTTCTGATAAAATTACGTCATTCGCGAATTTGAAAACTTACAGTAGGTAGTGATTCGCAAACAACACATAAAAAAGTAAGTGGTTGTTTTAAATAAAAACAATTCACGTAGTTATTTTTTAAAAGTGACAAAAAAGTGGGTAGTTACGTGACAATTTTGCCAAACACTTATGCATAAATAGTAAACGCCTTTAGAAAAAATCATTTATGCAAAAGTTATTTCCTTTTTCACGAAGAAGCTAAATCTTATTTGCATTAGTATATTACCCTAACATCGATCGAATTTGAAGCCAAATCTCATCGACCTAAATAATGGGCCTGTTCGGCACAATGAAATGTAGAAGTAGCTTGTAGCTTGTAGCGGTAGCGGGTAACTAAAAAACTAGTAAGTAGCGGTAGAAATAGCTGGTAGCGGATGAAACTAAATTTATCCATATGAGATTATGAGTGCTCAGTAGTAGTAGCAGTTGTATTTATATAAGAAGAAAATTAATTACCAAGTAACTTTTTAATTTAGTTTAAATGCTAAAAGCTAAAATGTTATTTCTGCTAGCGTTTGAGAAAAGTAGCATTTAACACTAACCGCTACCTTACCGAACAAGAATACAATTAACCAAGTAGGTTTTTAATCTAGTCAGAACGTTAAACGCTGCGTCGAACACGCCCAATATCCGATTTGAATGGTCAGTTTTAATCAAACATGTGCACTAATGATCTTGGTTAAATGAATAATAATAATAATAAATAAATAAACATAAATTCATTATATATAAATTACAGAGGTAAAAACAAAGAGTGCAAACTGCTCAGGACAAATTATCTTATGGCGTGTTTCTCATGTATTCCGATCCCTTTGGTCACAATTCTTGAATACAAATACCTTGACTTCAATTCCACCATCAATCCAACTTGAAAATAGCTGGATTTTAGAATGCAATCCAAACAAAATAAAAATATCTTCAATTTGTTTCATTATGATGTTSTGGAATTTTTGTGGATACTGGTTGTTGYTAATGCTCTAGTCTGTCAACGCTTGTAGCATGCATTTTTGGGTCTTGTGATACTTGCATTATGCATTTTGCTACTTATAATAAAGATTACTATTCCTTAATTATTTCTTTTCTGATTTATAAAATAACCATGATATGCACAATCATGCTAATAATTAGGAATCAGTGTTGGTAATTGATGCATGTGGAATATCCTTAATGATACCAGTGTACTGTTGTATGCCTAGTGCTGCATTCCAAAATGCAGCCCGGGACCCACGAGCTTTTTGGCAAATTAATTATATTATTATAAATTATGATTTAGTTATTATTATTAGATTATTTTGCAAAAATAAGTGTGAACAGATAGACTAAAATGACACTGTTAGTAGGATAAGTGATTAACATGCGAATCAATTGATATGACAACATCACATTAAGATGGTTATTTTGAACCCAGGATATGTTAAAAATGAATAACAAGAGTATGACAAAATGAATTATGTTAGGATATATGATTAAATGGAAGGTAGGATATGACAAACTCATACGTAATAATGAGAATTGACTGATACATTGGGTAACACTTCTAGGGATTGGTAAGGAAAATCGAGGATACCATGAAAGAGGACACACCGTAAAGTTGGTTCAACTATGAGTTTGTAATAAGTAAAAAGTAAAAAGTCAATTACGGGCCCACTGGCAAAATGATGTAAAAGTACCCTGGTGGCTTATGTAGTT
>SNQN01005172.1:0-25211 GCA_008642245.1 Bassia scoparia | reverse complement strand
TATTGGCTGGACCAATCTAGTCAATTATCGGGCTAAGACCCAAACCAGTAACTACTCCGTAATTAACAGCATCGTATACATGAACGATCATCAAACTTTCATCGAAGCATCTGCTGAATTCTATTTCATCTTCCTCTTCAAGTTCATTCTGTGCTACTGTAACATTTTTCGACAATTCAAAGTATAAAATGTACGTTTCATCATGTTTATATGTCTTCGATTTTTCGTTTGATAATTTTTTTAATTGATTATTGGTTGAACTTCTAAATTTTTGTATGTAAGTCGTGCTCTTCACACTAATCTCGGCGACATTAAATGCGAAATCTTCTGCGATGAAGTTCCCAAGCTGCTGAGGTAATCGCTAATCTATTTTTGATATGCTTATGCTACTGCAAATAATTTGTGCAAATGTTACTGAAAATTTGTCAGTAGAGATAGTTGAAGGGGAATAACTAGCATGTAGAAAGCATCTGAGTTGGGCGCGGAAGGCCGGATGGCCGTCGTGAACTAAAGCGCCGGGTACAGGCACAGAAAGCGTCGTATTAGTAAGACGGACAGGGCGATGACCAAGTTACATTTTGTACGGAACATTAATTTTCATACTTTTTTTAAGTTCATCACATGTCTTCTACTTCCAACTTTTTTTTTCCACAATTATATTTTAAATAAAATTAGTGGGCTTATAGTTATAATCAATTTGCCAAAAAAAAATGACAAGGCACATCTTTATTAATTTTTATTTTAAAATTAATTTATTTTATTGTGTAAAGAAGGAAATAGAAATTTAATAAATTCCAATTTTATTTTTTACTTCTTTTGAAAAATTTACCATGATACACAATTTCAAATAAACTCTACAAGAAAATTCATACTACGTATTTTTATCATCACATCAATCTAACAAACCGTGCATCGCACGGGTATTATCTAGTAATAAAATGAATCAAGGATATGACAAAATGAATTAATGATAGGATATGATTAAATGAAGGTAGGATATGACAAATAAACTCATACTAAGATTGGTGAAAATGAACCTATGATATGGTAAAATGAATTGAGGATATGACAAAATCACACGTAAATCACACTATGATTTGTAAAAAAAAAATACAAAAAGTCAAACGAGCCCACCGCAAAATGACGAAAATACCCCTAGGCAGCATTTGTTAATGCTGCACTGGGCAGTGTGTATCATTACTCGTGATACCAAATGTCATAAGAAAAACATAACTTCTTTACTCCTATATATTATTGCACCTACATTATATCTCTATTATATAAGGGAGGGGGGAGGAAGATGGTGTCCCCCCTCTTAAAATACTTTTATGCCCTTAATGATTTTTAATAATTATGAAATGATGTGCCTAAACTACCCTTTGTTAATTCAATAATTAACAATGGAAATTGCGTGTATTATGTGACTTAATTACTGAAAAACTTAAAATCAAGTATGATTACCTTAAATAGGATTGAAACATATATGATATTATTTTGAATTTCGCGTCATAATTGCTTACAAAGTAATCACAATTCACATATGGAATACAATTTAATGTATATTGTACATTTGTATGTACTATAAGATACTTACTACTCCGTTTAATGTATACAAACATTTTTTATGAAATACAATTTTCAAAGGGTTCAAGCACGCATCGCGTGCAAATAAAAACTAGTTATTCATTAATCAATCCACGCATCTTATTAATTTATAAAATTGTAAAACAACAAAAAAAAAGCTTTAGTCACTTCTCTCGTGAGATAGGGTTTTGAGTCAAGAGAGCTTCTCTCTCGTTCCTTGTCTGGTGTTTTACCAGTCTCATGGTTCTAGGGCTTCGATCTCTTGTATCTAACTCCTCTGATCTCCCTCTTCTTCAACTTTTCCTTTTAGTTTTCATTCTGGTATCGTTGTTCGTTTCTTCCTCTCCACCTAGTTTTCGCATGCTTAACCCAAGGGGGGGCGCTTGTTGGTGTCGTATAAGGCCATAATCCTCCTTTTTTTCCATTGCTTTTATTAGTTGTCAAATATTTATATCTACTCCGTATCTAATTTTATTTAATTAATGATTTTTTATTTTTTATTTTTTAAAAAATCATGCGTGAGAGATAATAGGGGGAGGGAAATAAATCATGTGCCACATAAGCTAGGGGAGGGGTTGTATTTTGCTAGGTAGAGAGGAATTGTACCTAATAATTTGCGAAAGAATATGGTCCCGAGATTAGCTAAGAATTTGCGAACCGAGAAAACCCAAAATCCGATGGATACCATTGCATATTGGGCTGGACCAATCTMGTCCAAATTATCGGGCCTAAGACCCAAAACCAGTAACTACTCCGTAATTAACAGCATCGTATACATGAACGATCATCAAACTTTTCAATCGAAGCATCTGCTGAATTCTATTTCATCTTCCCTCTTCAAGTTCATTCTGTGCTACTGTAACATTTTTTCGACAAATTCAAAGATTAAAAATGGTACGTTTTCATCATCATCATCATCGTTTACTTCGATTTTCGTTTGATAATTTTTTTAATTGATTATTGATTCAAACTTCTAATTGTTGTATGTAACAGTCAGTGACTCTTCACACTAATCTCGGCGACATTAAATGCGAAATCTTCTGCGATGAAGTTCCCAAAGCTGCTGAGGTAATCGCTAATCTATTTCTTGATTATGYTTATGCTACTGCAAATAATTTGTGCAAATGTTACTGAAAATTTAATATTMTTTGAAGTTTTTGTTTTGTGTCATTTGAAATGATAATTGTTCATAAGACTGGATTATACTGATGATTTTTCTTAGTTAAGTATTGAAATTTGAAATGGAACTCTTTTTATTGGAATTGAGTTGTTATGCTTGATTTTTGTGGTTAATTTGGATATGTCATTCAATGTGAATGAATTGGGTTGATATTGTAAAATATTGGGAGTTTAAGACTTCAAAGCTTCGACTTTTTTTGCAAAGTAAAATTACTTGATTACTTGATTTTCATGAGGATATAAGTTGAATATGTATTGGATAGTTAAGGTTTGGTTTTAGCTTCTGAGGATGTTGTTCAAAGTTCAAACTATTGCATATTATATGTAAAGTTTAGTTGAAGATTAGATAAACCTTAAACCCTAGCCATGCCCAAATTGGCAATTTCTGAGTTAAATTGTGATTGGGAATTTGGGATTTATGCAGTTCTTTTGATTTGGTATCCAGTATTACACATTATGGGAATGAATTTTCAATTCAAATTGTTAGGAAAGTCTTGTTTCAACTCCCATGGGACTCCTATCTCTCTCTCTCTCTCTCTCTCTCTCTCTCTCTCTCTCCCCCCCCCCCCCCCAAGCATCGCTAATCCTTCTAAAACTTTCATTTTAATCCCTTACTAGTCACTACTACTTAAATGGGTCTTATAGGGAAGTAATGCATTCTCATGGACAGTGGCATCGTTCTTACTTTGCATTGTTTAGTTAGATTTTCTCCATGCAACTATATTCCGAAGGTTCATGCCAGGAGATATGTCTACTCAACAGTAGAGTTGCCCTTATACTTCTGATCCGTATCATTTAATGTTTATTTTCTTTAACACCTAGTGAAGAGACTGATTGTTTTTGGGGAATTGGAAAAGGAGAGTTGATAATGGTCCTTGTTAATTCCTTTGTATCTGTTTGTTGCCAGAATTAAAATTGCCATTAACATTCTGATGTGACTAATCTGTATATATAAGTAATGTAACCAAACAAATTTTTGTGATTCTCAAATCTCTAGGGAATCAAAATACCCTTTGTCAGGGGGACTAGAATTTTTTTATCATTTAAAGGTCATACATGAGACCAAAAAAGGCTAACTTATATCCAACACGACCCCACCTTCCTTACTCTTTGTCACTGGGATCCTGGACACGGGTTGAGTGGCTGCTGGCCAAGACTTCCATTGCCACCCCCTACTTTGCTTGGCACTCTTATCATTGCTAAGGAGTGAGGACAACCAGAAGCAAAATAAGCAAGTCAACAGATTTCACTTCCTATTGTAAATATTGACAGCCTTCTATTCCAAATGCCATCTTTTCCATGACATCTCCTCCTACATTTTTTTTTTTTAAAAAAAATCTTAGCCTAGAAACGGTAGACCAATCTGTTTGTTTTTAAAGTTTCTATCTCTACAAGCTGCTTATCTGCAGATTTTTGGCAAAGGAAGATATTATAAACATACCATCATTACTATTAAGTTTCCACCAAATTTTTGACAAAGCTCTAAGCCGTTTGATGGTCAAGYATTGCCTTTTTAGGCTGATCTGTCTATTGAAAGCTGCATTTAAGATTTTGAGGTCTGTAATTGCAATAAGCTCTTGCTGTTACCATGGTAAAAACAGCAGCAACGAAACAAAGTCTTGGAATTAAGGCGGGCTGTGAGAAGAAAAAGGTGGAATGACGCTTGATATTATGAGGAGAAATGCATTTATTGGGTGAAACTTTTTGGCTTTATGGAGGAACTTTGTTCTTTTCTCTTTCTCAAATCTTTCTCTTCTATTGTCTCTTAGGCCCAAAACTGTTTGTCTCTGTCTCTCTGATGATTGTGGGCTAATGTCTTTTGTTTGACATTCTCTATTAGTGGCCCTCCACTCCTGAATCTACTCATTTCATCGTGAATTAGTTAGTTATGCAAAAGCATAGGCGTAGAATTTGCTTTCCCCTAATTATATGCCATAAATGCTGCATCAACTGTTTCCCAACCTGTGGAAACCCTTCTTGGATCAAGGGTAGGTGATAGGGTTGTGGGTTGGAGCGTTGAACATGCGGTATCTATATGGATCTTGTGTGTCCAGTATGAAAGTCAGAGTCTTCTTATACAGAGTTGCTTCATTCTATTATGAACTTTCAAAGAAAAAAAATTTGTCAATGATCTAAATGGTTTTCTATTTGCAGAATTTTTTGGCTCTATGCGCCAGTGGGTACTATGATGCAACCATATTCCATCGAAACATCAAAGGTTTCATGATCCAGGGAGGAGATCCAACAGGCACTGGAAAAGGTGGCACCAGCATATGGGGTAAGAAGTTCAATGATGAGATAAGAGAGTCCCTCAAGGTAATGTGTCAGTTATAGTTGGTAATGTACTGTTTCTGAATATGTATGTTCCAGTACTGTCTTTAGTCTTTACATGCTTTACATGTGTTTTTTTTGTCGTTAGACGCTAAATTTGTCCATGCAGCCTAGATGCTTGACAAGCCATACTGCTGATGTATAATGAGGCCATAGTGTAGGGTATTAATTTGAACTTATCAAATCAAGCACTATGTGTTTTAGTCAACGTGTCTTTTATTTGTGATTGGTAGTTTTTAGAGAACAATAAAAGAAGCTGTAAACTAATTTATTGCCTCTTTTTAAATTGATGAATGAATTCATTCTTATTCTAACTTTTGATTCTCTTTTTCAGCACAATGCTAGGGGTATCTTGGCTATGGCTAATAGTGGTCCAAATACCAATGGAAGCCAATTCTTCATAACATACGCCAAACAACCTCACTTAAATGGGGTGTACACTGTCTTTGGCAAGGTGATCCATGGTTTTGAAGTCCTTGATCTCATGGAGAAGGTAATACTTGATGTTTGCTTTTTTACTTGYTTTTGTTAGGGAAGTAGTTTGTTTGTGGGTTTGCCCTCTGTTACCTTTCCTTCACCATGTTTCTGTGTGAGGCAAACTTATCCCCACTTTCATTCTCTTGCCTCTGGAAGATTGGTGCATATTGAACATAACTTTATGGCTCTTTAGTTATCAAGCAAACACTTTCTTTTAAAAAAAGTTATTAGGCAAAACACTTGCGTTTACTAGACAAGAAGAACCTAGTGTTACTCATCAGTTTTTGCTTTCTATGTTTATAAGCCTAATTGAGAACGTGGTCTATGGTGTTAATTTTGTAAGAAGGGTTTGAAGTAGTTTTCATCATCTTGTGCCATGATGTTCTGCCATTTCATTGTTTCGTGGATCATGAATGGAAGTTGTTCCTGATGAAGTTCCATATTGTATATGCAGACAAAAACAGGTCCAGGGGATCGTCCGCTTGCTGAAATTAGGCTCAATCGTGTCACAATACATGCTAATCCTCTTGCTGGTTGAAGCCTTAAATTCCAAATACTGCACTCAGGGAGGGATCTGCAGCTTGCACGGAATCCATTGATTTTGYACCTTTTACTTTCGAAGTGCAAGTACATTCACTAGTTGACGGATATCCAATAGCTCTCCTGCACCATGTATAGCACCATGGAATTGTAATCATTAGCTCATAATATAGTCATATTTGCGGAAAAAAGATTCACTTGGTTAGGAGTTAGGATTGTGATGAACTTATGATTACTGAAAATCTAACAAAAWCTGAAACTGTCAAGGACATRTTKAGTGGCTCCAAATTTMATTTCTGAATATTGGCATCTGATGTAAWCGGAAWATACCTTGTGAAGTAATTTGAAGGTGACTTGCAACTTCTTTATACTCGAGATCCTCTTGTGTATATAAACCCTCAAAGTTGAATAACTACGAACAGGCCAAACYGCCAAAGGCAGAAATGGAATCAATATTGAAACATGGCTAAACGTTCAAGGTATCGTAGTTACTGACTTCAAGGATTGAAACACGGTCTGTTCTCTATCTAGAAGCAAAGCAGCTATCTGTTCCGGTTCTTAACTTCTTAGTTGAATTTAAATTTTGACTTGAAACCTACTCTCCAAGTGCATCCTAATTCTCAATATCTCCTTGACACATTAAGATCTCTGTTACTTAATTGGAACAATATCTGGAGATTTGAGAGGAGAAAAATTTACTCCGTATTACATTGTAATACACCCGGTCCTGAATTTTAACCAAGAACACGGTCATGATAATGTTCTCCTACAAAAATTCAACACTATATACTCCGTATCTAAAATCATAAAGTAAAAATGTTGCAATAAGTTAGACTAAATGAGATTGTTCCAACAAAACATCAAAAAATAACTCGTCGATTAACAAAATCTCCAACAATATCATCCAGTGTGAATCTTCCATGCTTCAAATTCTGATGAATTCAGCAGAAATGAGCTAGCATTTCGATGTCCACCACCCCCATATTTCTCTGAGATAGGAGTTGTATCTTCACTTTTGACACTCCTGAGGCTGATTTTCAACATCTGGTCATTCTCAAGCTCGGGAACTTTGTACACAATAGCCCCGATTCCCCTAAAGTTTTGGTCTTGGCTCTTACATGCCARCTGATTACCAAGTTCACTCCTTAGTTCAGAAAGAGCTTCATCTGCAGTGACAGCTAGGCAACACCCAAATTCCCCGCCTCCMAGGTTAATTRCGAAAGATTGCTCAAGASCCTCRCTTATCAAATTTTGCTTGTGACTTAAGCTTCTAATACCCTGGTTTATAACAGACTCAAGGTTTAAGGCGAGTAACTGCTGAAACACAGAGGAGTTCTTCCCATAGTCAAATTCTAATTTCAGGTCTTTCAACCCACTGCTAAAAGCTTTGCTATTCTCGAGGCGCCACTTCCAAAGATCTCCATCCTCAATGTACTCAAAGARTTTTCTCATTCTATTGWACTCAGCAAGCACATATTCGTAGYCACCTTCGTTCCCTTCACTAAGCTTCTGCTTGAAGTAATCAAAAGCAATTGTCGCCCCACTCCTGTCCATATCTATTACCTTYGTTACATTCTCACCCAATGAGGTTCCATCACCTAGAGTCTCGAGTGCAGTTTTGTGATGGTCTAGGACGATCACCTTTTCAACCTTTGACGACAGATCAGGAACAAAACCAGGGGGCCCCACAAAGTCTAGGAGATAAACATCACCAATTTCTTCCAAGGGTAACTGCTCTGACTTGAGAGGGTTGTAGACAGTGTTGGGAAAAAATTGCACCGGTGAAGAAGTAGCAGAGAAGTAAAGGTGAGCAGCAAAAGCAGCAAAAATGCCATCAGGGCAAGGGTAGTGGTAAAGTACAGCAGCTTTCTTCTTTGCTTGATTCATGGCTGCAATTATCGGATTTCTTAATATGGTTTGTGGTGAAGCAATGCTTGAGTACATGTATTCTACTTGTATAGATACCACGAAGCACCACGCCGAAATTTCACTTTTCGAAGGCAGTTCTGACCTTTTCTATTGAGCTGCTTTACTCTTATCTGATTTCAGAAGTCCTAGAATATTATCAAATCGGTCGAATATCAATACATCTAATCCATGAGCATGAATTAACATCCAACGAGATTAGCATGTGAGTAAATGACATTCATATTATAAGCATTTGTACTAACATTAAACGAAATCATGACCAACATACATTACAATATAACAAGACGAATTAAGCGAAAACAGCTCCAATTTATTCAAGTTGCAACCCAATCATTAATTTATGATAACTAATTTATTGCTCATTTCAAACAAATTAGCACTGATATTGGCCCAAAAAATCAGTCTCAGATTTTCTTACACTTCAAAATTCTTGCACAAAGAATCAAAATCACTTAAAGCATAGGCAATTAACCAAAATTAAAGTATGCAAAAATGATGTTCATTGATTAGCCAGAGTTTGGCAAACGTTTCAGGTAAATTATCAAAATCAATCAATTGCATTCATTTTCAGCTGCAAATTTGCAATTAATGACAATATATATGAAACTGGAATTTAAACGAACGAAATTCATTGTTTAAAACAAACTTCAAGATATATGTAATTGAAACTAGAATTAATAAAGTTGAAGCAATAACAACATAGAAATATGAATTGAGAGTAACAAATGCGAGAGTTACAAATAAAGTTACCTTAAAAAGTATTGAAGATTGGATTGGATTGAATTTGCAATAGTTATGTCGAGCAATTGAACGATGATGAGGAAGGGTGGGTTTGAAGCTGGGAGTCAGGGTATGAAGTGGGGTGAATTGGTGAAACAGCAATAGTTTTTCAAACGCTTAGCCAAATATACCCTTAGGTTCAACCAAAGGTTCATCATCTTGTAAGTTCGATGGCTAGGTCAAATCGTCTACGAGAACTTTACACTATTAGTATTACGACACAATATTGTATTGTCGAATGTATCAATGTTGTGGGTTGATGAGAAATGTTCAATGCAACAAACGACTGCATTTTTCAATGCAACAGAGGGGTATTTTGGGCATGAGAAAAAAATTGTGTGAGTCTCACGTAAGTACGTGATAAATGCTAGTCAGTTTTTTTTTTCAAATCAAATTGTGAAACAATGATATGATTAAATGAATGAAGGATATGACAAAATCACAGTAAGATTGGTGAAAATAACCAAGGATATGATAAAATGATAAAGGATATGATAAAATCATACTATGATTTTTTATTTTTTTGCAAATCAAAGTGTGAAACAAAGATATGCTTAAATGAATCAAGGATATGACAAAATCACACTATGAATTTTTTTTATAAAAAAGTACCATGCAACAGTGTGCTGTGCTTATCAGGACTCGTGGGTTGATTATGTTTTTTTTTTATTTTCAAAGCACAATTCAACACGGTATGCACGATAAAGTACAAAATATTATTTTAAATTAGTGGATAGTTAGGCACGTAAGCATGACATTAAAACATGTGGGTGGTGTCGAGACAAATTCGACATTTTAAAATGATATGGTGGAATGACATGTTCACATAACGAGTATCTCATGTCACGGGACTTCCTACTTGCATTCTAGCCCATAAGGCCTTTTTTTTTCGAGCTTGATATAAAACACAACATGTACAACCTAGGGTCATCTTTACTTTTGCCATATAAATTATTTTGTATGAAAAACACGACTAGATGTATTTTATTTACTAAATGATTGTCAAGTGTCGATAGATATTGAGCGAATACTAACATTACTCCAAGCTTTAGCTAACCATGACCTTCCCCTTGGCTGAGTTTAAGCATGAAGTTTCTACATATTAACAAATATATTATGAGTTGATTGGTAAAATTAGCTTGTTGGATTTTGATTGACTAGGTCGAGATTAGAGAATCAAATGACATTGCACCAAAATTAATTGATTTTATTCATCCTTCCCTTAGTGTTACAGGACTCGCACACTAGATCTTGGTTGTTTATCTATTTTTAGAAACCATATTTCTTCAAGTCTTTTACATTTAGATTCAATTTTGCGATTTTACCTTTTCTTTGATGATAATGAAATTGGGCCAATGCTTGATTGCACAATGTAGGCGACTACACGGTGAATGCAACATTATCATTGAATGTAATCACACAAAGGTGGTGAATATGCTAAATCCAAAGCCAATGACGGATCATATTTGGACATTATTACGAAAGAAGCTCTATTACTTGTGAAATCTTTTTATTTTGTTTTTTTAATCATGTTTTTAAAATTAAATGTTAACAAGGCTCCTCTAACATACCTAACCCCAATCAATTAGTCAATTACTTTGTATAATTTAAGTTGGAAAATAACCTATTTATATTAGTTTATCAAGCTCTTTAACATGATCATTCTTTTATGTTTTTTACAAAAACACAACGATCTTGCTAACGAGCGTCCCAAACGTTATTTGAGCAGTAAAATATATTTTCGAAAATGACTTAAATTTCGTAATACATTTCAAGATCACACATTAATCGAAGTAAAAAATACTTATCCTGATTAAACATTTTTCATTTGACCTCCGGACATTTGTTAAATTACAATTAAATGCTTAAAAATTTCTCCACTCTCATTAATCATTGCTCACTTTGAAGTCACACCAAATGAATGAACTTGTCCTAATCATCTCCACCCACGCCTCTGCCCCAAATCCATCATTAATTTCGGGTCAAATTCACCTTTTACAGAATCCTAAACCTAATCTACGACTTTCCAAATATATATAAAAAAATACGCCTAATATTTGGCGGGTAATTCTCTCTCCTCCATTCTTCCGACGTACGATTCGCTCCTCACTCCCACTCACTCACTCACTGAAAAATTAGCGCCAAACCCTAACTAACCATGCATTCCCATTACAACTGACTCCCACTTTTCACCCCCAATTTCTCAAATTAGGGTTTCCTCTCCTTTGTTTTCTCAACCAATCTTCGAATTCAATGGCSATTGTCGAAGACAGAAATCTTCCAATTCAAGGCGCTGCAACTAACCAAAACCAAAACCAAAACCAAAGTCAAAGTCCTGTTAAAAAAGTTGAAGAAGTTGTTGTTGAAGGATCTCAAGCTAGCTGTTGTCCTTCGAAAGACGAGCTATCGCCGGTGAAACCGTCGAATCCGAAAGATAATATCATTTCCGTCGCTTCTAAAATCGCCGCTCAAGCGCTGCCTTGCTCTGATCCTGATGTTTGGGGTGTTCTCACTGCTATTTCTAACAATTCTCGAAAGCGGTCGCAGGTAATTGATTCGTTTTATCGTAAAGTTTTCATTTTGTCGTATTGCAGATTATTCGTTTTAGAGAGTGTTGGTGAATTTTGTGTAATTTGTTTCATTAATGCATTTTCACTTGCAAATTTGGGTCTTTGTTGGTTATAGTTTTGTGTTAGCAGTTTAGCGCTCAATTTTCAGTTAGAGAGTTGATAATTAGGGTTTGTATAATTGCATGCCAGATTGACAGCTTGTTTGGCAATCGGATATAAATGATGGTAATAGAAATAAATTTGTTTTTAAATTAGCAAAATCCATGTTCCTTCCCATGGTAATGCTAGTTCACAGCAATGTGTCTATTTTTTCTGCATTTTCCAAGTATTCTCGTGTCAATGCGGGGCATTAAAGGCTGAATTATATGTTACTTAGGCGAGAAGCCCGCGACGAGAGTGAAAGACTTGTCTTGTATTATTGAGGTCTTTCAATTTTTATTTTATGAAATATATGCTGATTGTAGCTTGTTAGTTTGTTACTAGTCAAGCATTGCCATTGACACCAATCAGTTTAAATTATTGGACTTTATCTGTTTCTTTACAAGTTGTTTGTTTGTTGTCATGTTTTAGTGTGCAATGGTAAGTTGGTAACTCTCATAAGACCTTGCTTGATTTGTTTGGGAAATGCAGTGCTAGAAATTGCATCGTTTGCTGATTATTGGACTAATGGAGTGTCTGAAAAATAGGGAATAAATATTCTATTAACTGCCGATGAGCATTGCATTGGACGAGTTGTGGACGATGTGCGTTTCCAGATTGAATCAACTGCAGTTAGTCAACGCCATTGTGCAATCTCTAGGAAAAGGGTTTCTAAGGAAGATGTGGAAAATCCATCTGGCTTCTGCTATGGTGCTTTCCTAAAAGATACAAGGTTTATCTCTATTGCAAAAAATGTACTTGTATTTGATGTTTCTAAATGTTGATATCTTTATTAAACCTGATTATAAAAATATTGAATTTGTTGGAGAAAGAGTTATGCTGTATAATGTGAGGCGTTGTACTGACTTGAATTTCTTTGACCCTTCAGCACCAATGGAACTTTTCTTAATTGGGATAGATTGAAGCGAGGCAGCACGAAGTTTGAAGCCAAGCTTCGTCATGGTGATATAATATCACTAGCAGCACCTCCTCAACATGGTAATGTAATATGCCAGTTTTAGATGAAGTCCTGCATTTTCAAGAACTTCCTTTGCTACTTGAAAATCTGTCTTTATTAGTTATAACCTACATAGTACATACACAAGAACGCCACATTTCACCCAAAAGATTGTTAGTTTTGATGATTCATTTCATCATTTGTTAACAAGTAACCTCCATGGATCCATCATTGCTATTCCTTTTTTTTTTTTTAATTGTGCTGCAACCAGCATTCCACCATACCCGTCTCAAGGAGTTTTCTCTTATTTGTGGACAGCATACATGTGCTAATTTCCTCTTCCCATAGTTTTGCCTTTCTTTTGTTTGTAATTCAAAAGAATTTTAGAATCTTACTTCGTATATCACGAATTTCATTTTGAACATTTCTCATTTGCGGTTTTGTCTGCAGAACAAGCATTTGCATTTGTTTTTCGCGAAGTCATATCATCCCTTCCTTCAACTGATGCTGCCATCTTGAAGAGAAAAGCAGGTATGTTCTTCCCTGTTAGTGTCAATCCACCAGTTTGTAAGCTGGTTTTCAATCTTTACAGATGTAGTATTATCCCTAGAAATTATTATTGCTTTAAATGATTTGTCTATTTTGTATTTGAAGTTTTTTAATCAGTTGTCAGCGTATTTTGTTCAGAGGAATTTGGCTCTGGAAATAAAAGACTCAAAGGCATTGGTATTGGTGCTCCCGAGGGTCCTGTTTCTCTTGATGATTTTCGAAGCCTTCAACATTCAAATACGGTATTGCCAGAAACATATACTTGTATCAAGTTCCTTTCCTTTAGTCTTCTCTGATACAATTTAGTGAATTTAGACACTCATTCTAGAGAATCAATTAGTTTGTCTTCTCTTGTAGTTGTAACATTGTAAATCGTGCACATTACATCTTTTTCTTCATCTTGAAGATTGTCTTATATGTTCCCGGCTTTGGCTTTGCAGGAGTTAAGGAAGCAATTGGAAAATCATGTTATTACAATTGATGCATTACGCACTGAAAATCGTGAAGCACTTGAGCATCATCAAAACGTAAGGTTTTTCATATTTCTAAAAATAAAAGTCATTGACTAAATGACTAGAAATTGTTTGGCTTTGGAGCTTCCTTTTGGCGGGTTAAGGGCTTAAGGTTGATTTGAAGTTTAAGATGGGAAATTCTTCCGAAGAAGGTGGTTGTGAACTTATGGGTGATATCAAATGTGAGGAAAGGGCATAGTTTTTGTTTCTTGAGGACTTGGGATTTTATTTATTTTTGTGGTGATGGTGGAGTTTGAGTTTGTGTTGGGTGCGGGGAGGTGTAGGGAGTTGGGCGTAGCTCAAGTGTTTGAGGAATGAGGACACCTTATCTATTTTCTTGATTTTTTTTTTTGTCTGCCCCCATACATCCATCCTTTTGGAGGGACCCTTCCCTGGACCTTGTTTTGTGGGGACGCCAATGTGCACTGGGTAAGATTAATAAATGGGTTTCTTCCAAAATTGGATATCTGTGTGTGAACTCTCCGTGCAAATTCTTGAACAGAAATGGATGTGGTAGAAGGGGGCRCTGCTGACTAATATTTTCATATCCTAGAATTTTCAGTATTCATGCAGCTCTATCTGATATTTGCTAGACTTTGGTTGCTTGTCATGCAGTTATGCTTATGCCCTTAATATAATTTCTCCTTACTTTGGCACATATATTAATAATTCTTAATGCTTTGTTGTTGTTTGATCATACAGGAGATTAAAGAACTAAGAGAGTCAGTTTCGAAGTCCTACAATGATCAGCTGAATGAATTAAATGAATCATTAGAAACGACTAAGAAAGAATTGACTGAGGTCAATAAAAGTTCAGCTGAACAGAAGTATGCTATTGAAGATCTCAACGAAAGACTCTCTGCAGCTTTGCTATCATGTACGGAAGCAAATGAATTAGTTAAAAGGTATAGTGCTGTTTGATGGGGCTAAGGCCTGGACATTATGGGAATGGTTAAAGTGAATATTGTGTGATTGCCTCTAATTGATAATTGCAAATATGCCGTTTGAAGCTGTAGTTATGTTTTCGTTGACTCTGTGTACGGTGTCCGGGATTTTAAAGGCAACTGAAACAATATATATATATATATATATATATATATATATATATATATATATATATATATATATATATATATATATATATATATATTCTGAATTCACTGATGCTTTCTAGTATTATTGATTTGCCTTTTTTTTTTCTTCTGTGATAGTAATTATGATACCAGATAGTACCCAGATTAAGGATTTATAAACTGTTGTGATTTTCGAATGGGCTGGTAATATTCATTGCTTCCTGTAAGTGTTAAGCAACATGAACTTCTATGGTATTTTGCTTTAAAAGATATTCACATTGTCGTGACAGTGGCACTTGAGGTCATCTTGCTCTGGTGTCCCATATCGCTGTTTAGTTAGGTTATGCTATTGACTGGATGAAAATTTTAGTAGCTACTACAATATAGCTGAAGCAGAAGGCTCAACTGATTGCCTGTCTTGAGACAGGTAGTGAATAATCCATCAGGAAGTCAAAAGTTTGAGGACCTTTTGAGGTTGGGAAAATCAGGGTCATGAGCTAAGGATAGTAGTTATGAGATAATCTTGTTTTGCATTGTCTAAATTCTTCCTGTTTTGAGCAGGGTTACATCTATCTTGCATGCTACAAAGAAGCTGAGAGGGAACTCGTATGGTTGTGAAAAAGGTTAGAGGGAATCATAGGCAAGCAGTATTTAGGTCTTTCTGGGGTTTGTATTTAAAGGTCCCTTATGGTTTGCGGCCTATTTTTATTTATGCATAAAAAGATATGCAAAAGAAAATTAAAGACGTGATGCTTTGGAAAACCCCTCGACGAGCTGCGAAATGATCTACTTTAAGCTGTCATTTTCTTTCTGGGACTCTGGTAGTTGGAAAAAAGTTCATTTCCATAGTTGAATGATAGTGTTTGAGGAAATGTTTCACATTTCTGTTTTATAATTTTAGGGCTATGCAACTCTATTTAATTGCTGAAGGTGGAAGGTAATTATGTGATTTGCTTATTKCAGCCAAAAGGTGTCTATGGTTGAACTTAAAACTCAATTAGATGAAGAGCGTGATCAGAGAAGAGAAGAACGAGAAAAGGCTGCTGCAGATCTAAAAGCCTCAATACAAAGGGTTCAGTCTGAGGCTGAAGAGGAACTTAAACGAGTATCAGATGTTGCTTCAAGACGAGAACGAGAACAACAAGAAGTTATCAGTAAACTTCAGGTCGCCAAAACTTACCATATCATAATTCTCAATTTTATGTGTTGTTTAAATGGCGGCTGATGAACTGTTTTTGATTTTGTTATCAGGAATCCGAAAGAGAGAATTCGTCACTGGTGGAGAGTCTGAGGTCCAGATTGGTATGAACCTCTTCAAATTCCATGCATGTTCAGTGAAATATTATTCTTTTTCATTCCTTCTTTTAATTGGGGTGGGAAAAGAGGCTGGAGGGATAGTGACATTAAGCGTCAGATACATCTTAAATTACTTACGACTTGCCTTGTTACAGGAGGAAAGCAGACAGAAATCTGTCTTCTCTGAGAATAGAGTTCGCCAACTTGAAGCTCAAGTATTAGACGAACAGCAGTCTTCTGCTTCCAGGAAAAAAGTACATTTTTAGCAGATCTCCAATTATATCTGTCWCTTTAATGCTATTTGAGGATAAGCTTAATTATCTTTTATAAGCTAAATTATGTTTCTTTTGCATTTGCACAGAGAGTGGAAGAACTTGAGATTGAAATAAGGAGGATGAAAAGAGAGCTTGAGAAAGAAAAGGTACAATGTTAAACCTTTTTCTTTTTATATGTTTTTTTTCAAAAAAATAATCTTTTATCTCTTTTCCCTGTGATATTATGTTGGCTGTGGAAATTGGAGGTTATTGGACTTATGTTTTATGATGCTAATTTCCACTTCAGTATTTCTAGCTAAAGCTATCCATGATAGTGGTTTTCTTCTGAATTTCATATTGTTAATCACTATATCACGTATCTCCTCATCTCAAATTTTGGGGCTGCTTGTGTGGTTTCATCTTTCATTTGAGCATGAGCTATGTTACTGTATGTCTATTAGCATTATGTCGGCCACCATTGGAGTTTTATTGCCTTTTTGTGTGAGATATGCTGTATTTTGCTCACCTCTGTTCAGGTATACGTGATTGTTACTCAGTTTCCTCCTCTTTTCTCTTTACTTTGTGTGTGAGTGAGATTTTGGCTGGGGCGGGGGCGCTGTAGCCTGATTCAGTGTGATACGTCTTGTGTGTGGTGCTTGTTTTGTGGAGTCTAGATTAATAAGGGATGACATAATTGTGGAAAGATACTCTGAAGAACTTACAATTGAGATAGGAGAAAAAGAGGAATGCTTTACCAGAAAATTGAGGTGCTCATTTTGGAATTTTTGCTTGATGAGTTGACGTGCAGGCTATTTAAGAAGGAAAGCTTTAGACATGTGGGCATGACCATTCTGGCAAGAATGTCCTCATGCAATATGTATCTGTGACAGAAGTTGCCTTTGCAGCTCTGTGTCAATACRATTCTTGCTGAACATTTATGAAATTTGCTTCCTTTCTTAGAAATGTTATGCATTGCGGTTTGTTTGAAAATGACCTTTATGCTAGCCTCAATGTGTTAAGGCCAAAGCATGCATTTCTGTCATCCTGGTGCTCCTTGCGCTTATTCTTCTTTTTTACACTTGTATAGAGTATAGTATGATTTTGAATCGGTTATGTGGCTTATCAGACCAATTTATGTTATGCATTTTTTTTTATTATTATTTCTGTAATTAAAAGGTGCTGTTTTGATGGTGGTAGCAGGCAGCTCGGGAAGAAGCATGGGCCAAGGTTTCAGCACTTGAGCTAGAAATAAATGCTGCYATGCGGGATCTTGAATTTGAAAGGCGAAGATTAAGAGGTGCTCGAGAAAGAATAATGTTGCGGTAAGTTCTTGAATTTTCAGGCCTTGTTTTTGTAAATGGTCTTAACATTTGTATGTAATTATTAGTTCCATGGAAGTTAAATTTTTGAAACTATGAGTTTCATAAGCTATGGAAATTAATCACCTTTTTTAAAATTAATTTTTATCTACTTCCTCTGTTTCGATTTAGTGGCTACACTTTGGGTGTGCGTGGACTCCTAGACAAATTTTGGGGAAGAAAGAGATAGAGAGGGAAAAAAGAAAGAGGGCCCATGTGAGAGGAGAGAGATAGACATAATGTTTTACTCAAAAAGGAATGTTTGATATTTGATAACTTTTTTTTTTTTTGTCTTTGTTGACGGGGAAGATAATTTATTAAATTAAAGCCTTCTCGGCATCTACAACGAAATTGGAACATAACACATAAAGATCTAAAATTAGGAAACAAAACCAAAACCAAAATCACTAAAACTGCTACTACTCACGATCTTCTTCACAAATGTGATTCCAAACTTGGACCCATTTGAACAAATCGATGTTGATGCATCTTTCACAAATTCCATCACCAACGGTGCTGTAGGCATTATGGTATAGGCAATTGCACTATAGATYAGATCTTCATGAGTGAGATTCATAYGAGACAACAAAACGGAAACAAAAGAAAAAAACCTAAAAGGGCATAAAGCCCTAACACACACGCCGCTATCAAAAGAAAAGGGAAATAAAAAAAKAMGCAAAACTAAAAACCAGTAAAACATTAAACAACGCAAGATCTCCCCGCTCAATCCGGCCACGGCCACGAAATCCCCGACCACCATCAACTTCCGTTCGAACCATGCTCTTCGCGCCGCCGCCAACCCCTTCAGCCAACCATCAAAAGATCCGTCCAAGGCTCCACCATGAGGAAACCGATGCATCACTGGAAGATCGGCCCCAGGGGAGGCCGATCTGCGATCAACGGAAGAAGAGATCCGGCCCAAAAGCATCGACTATGACCCGAACAAGGAAGGGGGTGGGGTGGTGGCTCACCGTCATAGAGAAGGGCTAAGCCTGATCCCTCCGGCGAGCCCCCCAACGATCGACTATTGACGAGAGACATCGAGGGAGGATTGAAGTAAAGGAGAGGATGGAGGGAAACTAGCTACGATCCGGCGAGGGATCACTAACCACCCCGAGAAGGGGACTAGCAACTCAACCCTAGAGAGAAACTCTCTCTCTCTAGGTCGAGACTTTTCTTATAACATTATCAATTGATGTGCTTTTGATAACTTAAGTTAGTAGTTGGTGTTTCATGAACACAGAACACTTAATGATTACTGACGTTAAAGGAATATTGTGAGAAGTAGCTATTTTAAATAGTAGGTCACTAGCCTTTAAAACCATGGTTATGAATAAGATCTCGATAGGTATTTGAGAATATTTGTGAGGTGT
The DNA here is from genome assembly GCA_008642245.1 of Bassia scoparia. NCBI lineage: Eukaryota > Viridiplantae > Streptophyta > Magnoliopsida > Caryophyllales > Amaranthaceae > Bassia > Bassia scoparia. The sequence goes on along the minus strand of SNQN01005172.1, from coordinate 6,310 downwards.
TTTTCATAGTTACCACTTTACCAGAGTTAGACCTTCAGTCTGTCCCAACTTTTTATACTTGTGTCCTTGTATCACTATAAACTAGAATATTCAGCTAAACTTTGATTKATGCTTGGTGGCCTAGGGTGGCATTCAGGTGAGACTCTTTGATATTTTAGTTTCGGGGGACTATCTTTATCTATTGGTGTAGCAGCTAGCACTCAGTTCAGACTGCATGCACCATCAGACTTGATAATATATATTTYTGTATCATTACCTCTTTTAAACACTTTAAGGATTATGCCCTTGCTTTTGGATACATATTGATTTCAGGGTCATCATCTCATTGAACTTTGTGTAATGACTTTGCTAAAGTTTTACAGTGCTGGTGCCATTCATTAGTACTGATGCTTGCTAGATGATTCTGAGCTTGGTTTTAAAATTGAAGTTTACTTTAAAGTTGTCTTCTTTGTACTTCTTTTCATCCCAAGCACATGGTCTCTGTACAGGGAAACTCAGTTGCGTGCATTTTACTCCACAACAGAGGAGATCAAAGCGCTATTTACAAAGCAGCAGGAGCAGTTAAAGTCTATGCAGAAGGCTCTAGAAGATGAAGAGAATTATGACAATACCTCTCTTGATTTTTTCCTGAATACCACAGCAGATAACACCGATGGTAATGCCGCTACAGGAATGGAAGCTGCAGGTTACAGAAGTAATACGGTTGCTAAGGTAGTTCCCGGCTTTTCAGCAAAGAATTCGGAACAAGGTGGAGTGGCTGAGACTTCCAGTGAAGAGGTCAGTGCCACAGAGAAGCATGATTGTAATATGAGAAGCCAAGATGATGAGAACACACAAGAAGCAGAATTCCCCAATGATGAGACCATGGTTAAGGGCGGTGGTTTTGGTTCTGACATTGACGGAGTTGGAACTGCTCCCATTTATGAAGGAGATGCTGATGGGACTGAACGGATTCTTGAAACAGAAAGCCCCGGTGTTGATGTTGAACGAAAGACAGACTTGAACAAAACTGAAAATCTAGAGGGGGACACGATGCAGCTTGAGGATGATACAAATGTGCAGGAAACTGAGCCACAAATTCCGCTTAGGTGTGAAGACAGTGTTCACCACTCTCAGTCAAGTCATAAAGAGGAAGTGGTGAAAGCTAATGATGATGCAGAGCCTGGAGTCCTCATCACAACAGAAGATCTTATTGCATCAGAAGTTGCTGGAAGTTGGGCTTGTAGCACAGCACCTTCTGCATATGGAGACAATGAATCTCCTCACAATTATGAGAGAGAAAACCAAGCAGCTACAAATGATTCAAATACTCAGGTGGCTGAGTCTCAAAATACTCCCTCTGGCGCTCCAGCCACAAGAATGCATTCGGACCATGAACTACAAGCACTAAGCAATATGATTGGAATCATGGCACCTGATGTAAAGGATCAGTTTSGGAGTTTTGCTCATAAAAATGCTCCTGAGAAAATTACTAAGGTCTCTGTYTCCGACTCAGAAACAGATGATGAATGCATTGAAGCCAGTAAAAACATGGGAGACCCTGATGTTGGGTCAGGATCAGATGAGGAAACACAAGCTGATCATCAGACGGGTAAGAATGATGATGAGATGGATGAAGATAATGATGATACTGAGGAAGACTCCGTGGGATAGTTGGTCCGTAATTTTTCTACACCCTACTCTCTGCTCTGCTCTGCTCTGCTTAGTAATAGTCTCTTGTTAAATTAGTCCGACTGATTGATGAGTTATAGAGAAATAGATGTGAATAGTTTGTAACCTGTAAATTATTAGGAGATGAGGTCTCTTTAGTTCCACCTTAAAATTTAGGTGCAGGCTGGTTGGATTTATTGACTATCCCGTTTAATGTGTTTGAGAAAGACGGTGAATTGGTGACCCATCACCTATTTATCTAGGGTATATATGGCTGTAACTTGGTTAGCAACTTACGATAATTATTTGAGGTGAGCATATTTGTTTATGGGAGATTAATAACAAATCCAAGTGGACCAAGATTATTATTACTAACTTTTAATATTTTTTTTACTAGATTACTATTCGAAGTCCGTTTTTACTGGAATCAAAGTTCATATTTCATGTGAACTTTCCAATATACCCTTTAGATTCTACACCTTCCTAACAACCAACACCAACTTTCACCACTCACCCAACATAGACAACCCAACCAACCACCCCATGGACAAGACCAAGACGACCACCACCATTCCACCAGCCAGCAACCACCAACACCACCAAGGACTTCAGTCTTCATTTTTTTTTTTAAAAAAAAAGGACTGATGCTTAACCATGGTGGCTCACGCCTAACCCAGGCGTGACTGCCATGCGTGGGCGCCATGATTAGGCATCAGTCTTTGTGGACTTTTTTTTTTTTTCAAAAAAAACACACCCAATGCCTGACCATGGCGTTGGCACCATGGTCTGGGCGCCTGGGCTAGGCGTCATGGCCAGACTTCATTTTTTTTTAAAAAAAAGGACTAAAGGACTAATGCTTAACCATGGTGGCTCACGCCTAACCCAAGCGTGACTACCATGCGTTGGGCGCCATGATTAGGCATCAGCCTTTGTGGACTTTTTTTTTCAAAAAAAACACACCCAACACCTGACCATGGCGTTGGCTAGGGGTGTTCAAAAATATCCGATCCGATCAATCCGATCCGAAAAATCGGATATTCGATCCGATTTTTAAGGTTTCGGATATTTCGGATCGGATATTCGAAAATTTTCGAATCGGATTCGGATCGGAATTTTTACACTTTCGGATATCCGAAATATTCGATTTTTTTATTAAAAAAAATTTAATATGAAAAAATAAAAGAAAAATAGGTAAAAATATATACATTTGATCCGCGATCCGATTGACCCGATCCGAAATTTCGGATATCGGATCGGAAAATAATAGTTCGGATATTTCAGATCGGATATCCGAAAATTTTCGGATCGGTATTTTTCCGATCCGAAAAATTCGGATATCCGGATTTTCAGATCGGATTATCCGATTTGAACACCCCTAGCGTTGGCACCATGGTCTGGGTGCCTGGGCTAGGCGTCATGACCGGTCTTGACGCCTAGCCCAGGCGCCCAGACCATGGTGCCAACGCCATGGTTGGGTGGGTTATTTTTTTTTTTTTGAAAAAAAGGACGTTGGGCTGGTTGCTGGCGTGGGGTGAGGTGGTCGCAGGCGTGGCGTGGGATCAAGACGGTGATTGCAAGGTGGCTCGTCGATGGTGAGTAAATATTGGGGATAAGGGTAATACGGGAAGTTCACGTGAAATGTGAACTTTGATTTCAATAAAAGCGAACTTCGAATAGTAATTCTTTTTTTTATTCGATGTTAGTATGTTACACATTTCTTCAATAGAAATTACAAATTTGGAATGAGATGTTACACATAGTTTTTCCCCTAGTAGTCTCTCTATCTTCTTCCAATCACACGAGTTTTTGAGGTGGTAGATTAGTGAATTACACACCTCGACTTTCACGGCATTACCTTCAAGGCTTCAACCCCCTGCWCTAAGAATCTGTTGATTTCATAAGGTTTCAAGCTTTGYACTTGTAGCTAGTCAAGGTGCAAGCAATACCTGTATGGCATACTAAAATTATTTTCCGATCAATGTTAATAAAATGTTTTGAACATATACTTGTAATTTTTAAAATTTGTGTACTTCGTATATGTTAATGTTTTGTTGGTTTATTTATTTATCTTTATTCAAATATGTTAAGAGAATGATAAATAAAGCAGAAAAAATCCGTTTATAATTTAAGTACTGAAACTCTTAAGTTTTTTATAAAATCTAGTTGCATCTTCACCAGACATTTTAAAATCAAAGGTGAATTTTAAAGAAAAAATTAGGATAGATTTTGAAAAGATAAATCGTGAGCCATTCATTTTTTTTTAATCGACAATTGATATTGAATAAACTTTACATGGTGTATACTGTATACATCATAACTAACATGTTGGACTATTGTTTTTTGTGTATCCACTCAATTCACCCTTTGAGTTAATTCGGGTTCGGGTTTGGTTTTGGGTTAGGCTTCAGTCCCCTCTCAATTGTTATTACTTCCTCAGTTTTCAATTAGTTGCAACAAAGGGGTATTTTTTGTGAGATATAAAATATTCCTTTGTTGCATGTAAATGAAAACGGAGGAAGTACTAAGATCGAACACGCGTTCTCTCTACTAAGTGTAACCTCATTCACCATTATACCAACAATCAATTGGTACATTGAATTATATTACTCCACAATTCCACATGATATGCATTTTGGAAAAAGGGCCTACTAAACAATAAAACCCAAACAAATCTTCGCAGAACGTATAGGGTGGTAGTCGACAGCGAAGCGAGATGCTTCGTGCGTGAGGATTCAACCTTGAAATCATTTCGACATAGATACTTAGTGAGAGGGAGAAGGTGAGTGTATTGCTAGCCTGCTAGGTAGGGGAGAGATCTATCTAATAATTTGCGTTTATAACCGAGGTTTAGTTGAACAAATGGAAGCCCAAAATAGCCTTTTCTTTTCGCAAATTCTACTATGGTACCGGGGCTATGGTCCTCATCATGGTCCCAAACAAATGTTTATTTTCGAAACTAGAAATGTTCGTCTCAACATGTAAAATGTTCATTTTCAAATATAAATGTTCATATCTGAAAAATGAACACTTGTATTTTCGGTAATGAACATTTCTATTTTTGGAAATAAACATTTCTAGTTTTGGAAATAAACATTTTCCTGGGACCATGATGAAGAACATAATCGCGGGATCATAATAGACCTATTGTTTTCTTTTAGAGAGGAGAGATGAAGTCCGAGACTAGGCCCATCAAAATCATTTGAATGCAAAAATGTTATTGAGYAAACACATCAGTTTGGGAATTTAATGGTTGTGATTTGTGAACTTGCCAATCAATTGTAGTTTGTAGCATTTTAAATGGTGTTGCCGAGAATGATTAAACACTTGATCCGTATATGTTGTGCAAGAAGATTTATAATAAGCATTCAATTGAATACGTTTATTTCATCATTATGGATACTTATTTTGGTGAGACGGTCCAACGGTCAAATCAAAGCAAATTTTAGTTGCAATAAATTTAAAAACTTAACCAACATATACGTCTATACGGTTAGTTAGTACTATCATCAAATTTTTCTTCATGTGTTTACGAGCATTGCTATATCTAACCGCTTGTTAAAAAATAATAAAACTTGTGAGTTGGAATTCACTTACCATTACTCTCTATTAGAAGTGAGTAAATTACATGATACGTAGACCAATTAAGTATTTTTTGTGGTGTCTACTGTTGTTGGTGAAACTAGTCCTTAGTCTGTTGGCCATTGTCGACTACAAATTTGCTTTATATTAGAAACATGTTTAGTGAATATTTTCCAAAACTAGTTATAGTGAACGACACACGACTTAATCTTGTGAGAGTACTTCTGTTGTTACAAGAGTAACGAGAGACTGTCTCTTATACACATCTAGATGTGTATAAGAGACAGCCCAATGCCTGACCATGGCGTTGGCACCATGGTCTGGGCGCCTGGGCTAGGCGTCATGGCCAGACTTCATTTTTTTTTAAAAAAAAGGACTAAAGGACTAATGCTTAACCATGGTGGCTCACGCCTAACCCAGGCGTGACTGCCATGTGTTGGGTGCCATGATTAGGCATCAGCCTTTGTGGACTTTTTTTCAGAAAAAACACACCCAACGCCWGACCATGGYGYYRRCRCCATGGTTGGGTGGGTTATTTTTTTTTTTTTGAAAAAAAGGACGTTGGGCTGGTTGCTGGCGTGGGGTGAGGTGGTCGCAGGCGTGGCGTGGGATCAAGACGGTGATTGCAAGGTGGCTCGTCGATGGTGAGTAAATATTGGGGATAAGGGTAATACGGGAAGTTCACGTGAAATGTGAACTTTGATTTCAATAAAAGCGAACTTCGAATAGTAATCCTTTTTTTTATTCGATGTTAGTATGTTACACATTCCTTCAATAGAAATTACAAATTTGGAATGAGATGTTACACATAGTTTTTCCCCTAGTAGTCTCTCTATCTTCTTCCAATCACACGAGTTTTTGTGGTGGTAGATTAGTGAATTACACGCCTCGACTTTCACGGCATTACCTTCAAGGCTTCAACCCCCTGCACTAAGAATCTGTTGATTTCATAAGGTTTCAAGCTTTGTACTTGTAGCTAGTCAAGGTGCAAGCAATACCTGTATGGCATACTAAAATTATTTTCCGATCAATGTTAATAAAATGTTTTGAACATATACTTGTAATTTTTAAAATTTGTGTA
>SNQN01005171.1:6082-37446 GCA_008642245.1 Bassia scoparia | reverse complement strand
CTTATTAGAAACTTCGTGGCTAGTATTCCTTTTCTTTTTTTTTTTGGGGGGGGGGAGGGGGAGGGGGTGGAGGGGAATTTTGACGTTTTCCACGGAGATAGAATTAAATGCTTTGATCTTAGTTTTAAACAAAGGCCGTTGGGCGTAAAATGTTCATGAGGAAGGCCAAGGAGGTGTCCTGCGGGCAAAAGAAGATCGACAAAGGGAGCAGCAAGGGGTCAATCCTGTGCAGTCATTACTAGGTGCTAAAAACCCATTCGACTTTAGTGCAATTTTGGCTGTTGTTATGTTTTGAGTAGTACTTGTAGCTGCAACTTGTATTTTGTCTGTATGAGACGGTAGGTGAATCATTTTGGATTGGTGGGAAGTTAAGTAGTGGTAGCAACTTCTAGGAGGCATATTTGATTAGTTGTTTTCATTCGGCTTAAGAGCTTGGAGAGAGAAGAGGACTCTCGAATGTCCTCCTTACGTTTGTCAATTAATTGCAATCAAATCACTTCCATCAATTCCAAGTTTCTTTTCAAATAATATTCTTCCAAATTATCGATGTGAGTTTGTTTCAAGTTAATGATTGTTTAGATGATGGGCAATCTCCTCCCCTCTCGTTTTTCTGCTGTGTAAACATATCTAACTCTTTCCATAATCTCTGGTCTGCACTTCTATCACCCCCTCCCCCGAACACCACACCACCCTCACTATCTCTACCCGACTATATCCTCATTTTCTTAATTTTTCATAAATTAGCTCATGTCTGGCAAATCTTGATAGATGTTAAGATCTAAATAGCGCATTACCTCTACCTGGAGATCCTTTCTGTGTTATTTGTGGTACGGTATGGGAAGTACATATGTGAATGAGTAATGGTTGTAGATTATAACCGGTTGTTTCATGGTTTTTTGGCATCTGTAATATTCTTACTTCCTTCTTGACAACATAGCTGACTTTACTCAAACACCATTAATTTTTTGGTAGACTGATGCGATATCTGATAGCAACGGATTTGCAAGAAGGAACTTTTAAAATATAAGCATAGCGCACAACATCCTAAGGTGATAGTCTCTCTGTTCAAAGTTAGATCATATCTCTATCTTCTTTTTTTGAGCTGCATTTGAAGAAGATACTTGGGACTTTGATAGAAATCAATGGTCTAAAAGGAGATCTTGTTTATCTTCTTATGAATGGTATTGTTCTTTACTATCATGTACAATTTCTAATTTGTTTCTTCCTGGGTGTCTTAACATGCCTTGTTGAACCACCAAATAAAAAGGAAAAAATTAACAAAAATAATCCTGCCTTTTTCGCARCTTTCCAAATTACTYCCATCTTTTTAGAAAAAATAACTCAATTTAATGACCTGCTATTTAGGTCACTTATATATTGAACCAAAATAAGAAGATAGGGATTAAAGGTGGGATTATACTAAAATAATTGAAAGGTCGGATCAATTTGGGAAGACCCTCAAAAGGTTTGATTATTTTTGTTAGTTTTTCCATAAAAAGGTTACGAGCTTGGGAATCATCTTTTTTTTTCTTTGTTCTTAAGTTCGACGAAGAATGTTTTAACTGTCCTATTTCTTATAATTTCTTTTTGTTTTTTTGGGTTTAGCTGGAAATGCRGTAAACCTGGTCATCTCGCTGAAGATTGTTTGACCAATCAATCACTTAGTTTGACTCAAGGYTTCAGTCAGGTGCTCTTCTCTTGGCTGCTGCTATGTCTTTCCTTGTCTCATCTTCTGTTCTTCCTTTTCCTTCTTTTGCTCGTGTTTTATCTTTGATTGATAACCTGCATCCCATGAATATTATACATGCTGCAATTCTTATTTTGTACCTAAGTTTCCTCTTCATGCAACATGTAGGGCGCACTTGGGCAGAAGAAATCCGTGTTCATATCTGTTAAACTTCGTGAATTGTATAGAAGGTTTGTGCTGCATTTATAAAACTTTACTCTTTGACCAATGGTAAGGGGGGTTTTTATATCCTTTTCAAATACCCCTAAGTTGTAGTTATATGGGGATCGAACACGAGGAACAACGTAGATTAGTTCAATAGTTAATTGAGGGTCGGAGTTTTTTTTTTGGTGAAATCAAGTTCCAAACACACTAAGCTATATATTGAAATCAAATGCGAGAAATATCTAGGGATAATGATCCGAAACCCTTGGATTCATGGCGTAACGACTTGCCTAATCTAATGGAAACCGGGGAGAAGGATTACTCACCGAGGTTCTCTCACTGTTCCGCTAGGGCCCCAATTGAGAGATTGAGTTTAAAACCGAGTATTAGGGAGTATTTCTTAAGGCCTCACTACCCTAAACCCCAAATAAAYCACCATAATTTCAAGAGTGTCCAACTATCCTAAACTCGCAATTCCTCTCTCAAGGCAATCTCAAGTCCATAATTTGAAGGTATGAAATGTGACCCATAACACTCATAGACAAAAGTATAGTAAGCCAACACATACGAGGAATCAACCTTGGTCAAGAGTTCATCCCAAGTTTCACAACACTCCCCTTATTCCATTAAGCTAGCAATTCAAAAGCCCCAAATCAATTCGGGGGTTTCATCACATAAACCCTAAAATAGAAAACTACTCACTAATCATGGTGTTTAAAGCAATAAAGCATGTAATAAGCATTAATCTACCACTAAACATGATTAACAAAGTGAATAAGCTAAGAGTAACAAGTGATTAACAATATCAACTACTAGCAAGCAAGCAAAACAAATAATAAGCAAGAAAATAATAAAGAAAAGAGAAAAGATTAGAAAGAATACCAAAATAACTTGATTGATTACTTGAAAATGAAGAGTTGATTACAAAAATCTCTAAAACAAGCTCTCTCTCTCTCTCTCTCTCTCTCTCTCTCTCTCTAAACCCTAAGCTAGTCCTTATCTAAAAATGGGGAAATAAAGTATTTTAAATTGCGAAAACAAAGAAGCAGGTTCATTCAGTGAACCTTTGACTACCCAACATCAACGCCCATCATCATAATCATCACGCATCATCATCAATTCATCATCCCATGATCATCACATCACATCATCATCAGACCACCATCGTCATCAATCGCGCCCAAAGCTCAGTGAATTTGGAGCGATCAATACTTGATTTCGAGCGACTGCTCCGAATATGRAATGACCGCTGAACTCATTGGAGCGATCGCTTCAAACTTACTGAATTTCCATCCAGTTTTGAGCTTTGATGGGAGCGTCCCCTCGGGAATTCGGAGCGATCGCTTCGGCATGTTAAAACTTCTTTGTTTCTTGACTGTTTGTGCGTGGACTTGGCTGCAATTATGGTTGGCTTGTGGTGGATGTTTGGACGGCCATTGAGGGTGGTTAGAGGGTAAAGGACATAAATAAATGACCCAAGAGATCGTTTATGCTTGTGTTCTAAAGTGCGTCTAGTCTCACCAAAAAGCGCACATCTTTTTAAGATTCTTTTCCTACTTTTTAAAACTTTTTTTCGAATAGCGTTTGGATTGAGGGTGGTTAGGGGCTGCATTTGTGGTGGTTTGATGGAGGTTGAGTGGCTGCAGAAGTGGCAGCATTGGTGCCACATTTGGTCGGTGAAAATGTGGTTGAATGAAGGTGGTTTTGGGGGCTGATATGGGCTGTACTTGGGGCTGTTTTGGGGTGGCTAGGTGGCTGAAATGGGGTCAGAAATGGCAGCGTGGTTACTGCCATCATTGGAGGTAATATAGAGGCGTAAGGGTAGTGGTTTGATGCATCGTTGCATTGCGGTGCGGCCAAGTTGAGAGGTCGAGGGATCGAACCATGGTATACGCATTTCTAATTTCAAGCCCATTTGTTTACTTTGTGGTCTTCAAAATACTTCAATCAACCTCAAATAACCACCTAAACACAAATAAGACAACACAAAATAAAGTAAAGAGACTACAACTATAAAATAAAGAAAAAACTTAGACACACCTAAACAAATTATATACAGTATTTACCAAAATTGACTTAAAACACGAGAAAAATTATAAAAACAATTAAAGAATAAAAGTGAAAGAAAATAAGCTAAAACTAAAGAAAATGCAAGAAAAACAAGCTAAAAAGGAATATATTAGAGGGTRAAGGACATAAATAAATGACCCAAAAGATCGTTTATGCTTGTGCTCTAAAGTGCGTCTAGTCTCACCAAAAAGCGCACATCTTTTTAAGATTCTTTTCCTACTTTTTAAAACTTTATTTCGAATAGCGTTGGGATCGCCCCCCCCCCAAGCCCAATATGATCCATGTAACAACCTTTATGCCAAAAATTAAATTTAGTGCAACGTCCCTTGGGAGTAGTATGTTTCACATTTCTTTTGCTTCACTAAATCTTCTATGTTATTCCCATATTCACTAGATGATTCYCGAGCGAATGCTCGGTTTATAAATAAGTTATGGATTATTTATTTAAATCGAAACTTTTATGTATTTAAAAGGGATTTTTCCTCATATACCCCTGTCTTTTGGCTTAATAACTTATATACCCTCGTGTTTTTTGAAACACCCATATATTCTGACATGAGTGAATAACCAATACCATTAATGAGTCCAAAAACGGTTAATATTAACACGTTAGTTTTTAAGCAATAACCCCTAATTCATCACTACTATATTATAATATCGCTCCTCCTAATCATTTTAATTAAGCCACAAGAAAAAATTCCATTGTTCATTTGTTCACTACTTCGTACAGTGCTCCATCTATCTCTTCCCTTCTTCTCTCCTTGCAACTTTCTCTCTCTCTCTCCTCTCCTCAAACACCCTCTTCACTACTGTTCCACTAATATCTTGGGCAGAATCGTTACAACCTGGCGAATTACCCTCAATTCCACCATCAAAAACGGTCTGGAAAAATAGAAACTGTTTTGCTCAATTATTAGAATCTGGGGAATGGTATTTTCATCGAAATCAGAATTAGAACTTTGGTGGGGTTGTTTGGGTGCAATGTGCAGCAACTAATGGAGAATTTGCGAGACGAGAGAAATTGGTATTTCATCGAAATCAATTCGTTGTCACGCATCATCTTCCCAATTCACACAACTTCGTAACCTCAACCAACTTCATCAACAAGAAGACGATTATGAAGAGAGAAGAACAGATTGGAGATTGTCTGGTTTTCCGAAGATGGAATTTTGTCGACCATTTCTCGAACAACCAACCCCTCAAATTTCTTCAACAACCCAGCAAAAAACCCTCGTCTCAAAGAAACAATCGAACCCCAGAATTTAATCCCAGAACAATGACTGGAGTTGTGAAGAATCAACTTGATAACGAAAGAAAGGCGTAAGATTGCGCAGGAGCTGGAATTTGGGCAGAATTGTGTGAAGAGGAAGCTTATACTGTGAATTTTGAGGAGTATTTGAGGTTGAAGAATGAGAAGTTCTTCACATTGAAAGCCGGTTATTCTTGATAACCCTTCTAAATTCAGTCCAAAGATAAGAATTTGATGATTAGTGACGATAAAGTAGGAGTGAGAAATGACTTTGGTTTCACCATTAATTATGAATGGGTTTGGAAGAGATAGAAATGGTGGTGTAATGGAGGTAGGAAGGGAGGGGAGAAGAAGAGATGAAGGGTTGAAGAATGGAGAGGAGAGAGGAGATTATGGGTATTTTAGGTTGAATTAGGGTAATTAGAAAAAACTTAACGGTGTTAACTATTTAACTGTTTTTTGCCAAATTAAGGGTATTTGTGCTTTTTTTTTAATGTGAGGGTATATGAGCTTTCTAAAACACGGGGTATATGGGTTATTAGGCTTAAACTCGGGGGTATATGGGGAAAAATCCCTATTTAAAATGTATATATCTAAAAAGTAGGTTTCATTTGTGATTTTTTTATATTATGCATCAATTAATGAATGTTTATACATTTTATTTTCAAGTGCATTTATTATTCTATATCATAATTTTTTTTAATTTTTATTACAATCATTATTAAAGGTGTTGGTAAGGGAATTGAGCCTGGCCTGTTCGAGAACAGTCCGAGGCTCAGTCGGTCAAAGCTCGACTCGTTGGAGTTCGGCTCGAGTTCGGGCTCGGCTCGAAAGCTAAATGAACCAAGGTGAACTAGAGTGGGTTCGGCTCGAAACCTCGTAAACAGGCTCGTTAATTATTTTATATTTAAAAAATAATATATTATGCATAAATACATAATAATAAATATCTTACTTATTGCATATGAGAAGGTTAACAAATTCTTTACATAAAAAAAATGAACAAAACGAAGAAAAATTTAAGAAGATAATCAAAGAAGACGATAGATACAAGAATAATAATTAGTATAACTTGTTCGTGAACAGTTCGTTAAAGGCTCGGTCAATGCTTGGTCAAAGCTTGGTTCAATTTAGGCTCGGTTCGAGCTCGAAAAAACTTAAATGAACATGAGACGAACATAGCAAAACTCGGTCTCGGTTCGACCGATAATCACTCCTAGGTGTGGGAAGGAACTTTTGGAGGGAAAAATGGAAGAGCGGGATTTGCTTTAGTAATAATATATAGATATATAAATTATAAACTTTGACTTGTTTTAGCTTCATACACCTAAATAAGAATATAGTAAYGTGAGCTCACAACTTGAGATAAATTTGAAATCTTGTCTCGAAAACTGTAAAAAAGAAGCTAATGCAACAACTAAAAAGAGATGGAAGGAGTATTAATTATGGGGATATGCTTGCAATATCTCATATATTCTGATAATTATGCTTTATTAATGTTACATATCCACATAATGTTATGTTACAGATGTCATCATATAAGCAAAACTACAGTGAATGCCAAGTGCAATGCGTGCTGCAATTCCACCTCTTTAGCGACTTGCCTTGATTGCAGTTCCATAATTTGTGACAGGTATGGATTACTGAAAAACGGTCACTTGCTTTATTGCTTATTTTGAGCTCACTATTTACAATGGTCCATTTTAATTTTGATGTGACACAGCACTATCCTTCCTCCATTTTTTTTTAATAAAATACTTTGGAACTTTTTTTTCTGGATGGTTGGGGGGCTTTGATTTACGCTTCTTTCTAGCTCTCTCCTCTTCCTTGATTTATGTGCAAATGAGTGACAGTATGAACAAAGTATTAAACTTATGCATCCAACATTGATGTAAGCATCAGAATATTGAATGGTTTATTGCTAGTTAGTTTTTCGGTATATTTGTGGAATAGGTCAGTTGCACTTTATAAATATTTATTACCTTGCTGAGGCTCCACTAATGACACAGAGAACTGTTCCAGTGCAGGCCATCTGTTTGGACACATAACAGCTTATCCTGCACATCATCATATATACTCTCATAAACTAGAGCGCTTGGTAAGTGGCTACTTTTAAGAAAGTAACCTGTCAGCTGTCACCCATTAGATAACTTTCTTTGCACTGTACTTGCGGCTTATGTCACTTATACTCAAATACATGTTCTTCTGTCAAATATGGCTATTTGGTGAAAATTTTCCATGATTTGGCCCATATTTTCATGCCTATACATCGTTGTTAATGAGCCAAGACCGTGCTTTGCTAAGATCAGCGTGAACCGTGAGACTTATATAGGCCCATCATATATACACAACCTGTTTTTAATGTTTCTAACTTTCATGTTTCAACTTTCCGCAACCTATTTTATACAAATATTCATTGGAATAAACTCTAATTCTCCCAGGTCCRAACTATCAAACAKAAATCCAAACTCCAAAGTCTTGCAAACACTTGATCACACATTCACACACTKACAAAGTCTATAACAAGTTACACCAAATAAGATAACACTCATCAATCACCAATCACATTCTCTAAAYAAGTTACACCAAAACCAAACCAAAATTGAAACATATCACTCATCAATCACATTCTCTGAAAAAATGAAAATAAAAAAAATGGTACATAACAAGAACTCAAACAACTAGAAAAATGCCAATTCATCACAACGCAAAAGAGAGAAAAAATATCACTAGACAATCATGATAGCATAGTTCGCATCCCACGAAGGATACAACTCGCACTTCTACGGTGATGATGCGACAAGTCAGTTATCAAACTCATAATCACTTGCAGGCTTGACTTTCACCTCCTTAACCTGATCTCATYGCTCTTCCTGGGCTTCTCCTTTCCCCGTCTTCTATAACAGAACTCTTCATTCCTACACTACACCTTCTCATTTCCTGAATGGGAGAAAACTTCCGTCTTCTTGCTAACGCCCCTTCTTTCCTCACCAAGATAAAACCACAAACATTTGCCTTAGGACCCACCGCCCATAATTTCACCACTCTTTGAACACCCTTGTCCACCACTTCCTTCCCCTGCATCTTCTCAACCAATCTTCCTTGCATAACACCTTGTACAATGCACCATAAGAATTTGGACCTAATGTTCTACAAGCTTTTCCACTTGAGGAAAACTTGTAGCCGTTGCTCAATCCCTCCACCAATTCCCCCACAATTTTTCGCTCTTCTTCATTCCGCATCCATTGAAGGTTGTGAATCTGCGATTAAGGGACTAGGCTGTCCATGACTCCATTCATTTTCTTTGGGGAAGATGTTGTTCAAATCGAAGAGAGTGTGTAAATCCGATGAGGTTGAAGTGAGAGAAAGAAGAGTCGAGAAGCTAAAGAGAGAAATRGATGACGTTAGGGTTTGGGTTTGAGAAGATGAAGAGCTAAAAGATGATCGATGAATTGATCGGAAATTGAATGATGAATCAAACATTGAATTGTTTTTTAGTGCAAAGTTAGTTGATCTTTACTATATAAGCCAAGAGGGGAGCTACGGTGTCCTCTAATTAAAATACATTTCTACTCCTCATTTAGAATTATAAAAAATCATTTATTCTTATTTATTATTCCCTTCTTGATATACGATTGAGTATCAAGCAGAGTTTAAAAATTGCCAAAAAAAACATAATTAGTGCAAAATTTTAAGTTTATAATCGTTTATTTCATGCTATATTCATAAAGTAAAAGAAGACAATTTTTTTCGTATGTAGTCAAAAAGGCCTAATGCTAGCAACTTCATTTCTTTATAGAAAAAATAAATAAAATGAGAGAAACAACCTAAAGAATTTAAATGATATATCTACAAAAGGTTGAATTATAATACTAACACACGATAATTATTTC
Organism: Bassia scoparia; assembly: GCA_008642245.1. Taxonomy (NCBI): domain Eukaryota; kingdom Viridiplantae; phylum Streptophyta; class Magnoliopsida; order Caryophyllales; family Amaranthaceae; genus Bassia; species Bassia scoparia. The sequence continues at coordinate 28,343 of SNQN01005171.1, read as the reverse complement.
TGTTTAACATTATTTTGGATGATGCTTTATTTCAATTTGAATTTACAAGTTATTACTAATAATTATGAGACTGAAGTAAACAATATTAAACAAAAGTTGACAAAATAAAAAGGTTATGAGTCAAAATTTAACACTGTTTTAATTTATAATACTTTGTACTCCGTACTTAGTAAGTATATATTATTTTATTGGAAAATAATTGTCAAATTAATAAACTATAATAACTTGCTACAGGATTTTATATATTTTAATGCTAAAATACCAAAATTGATACTAAATTGACTCACACATCGCGCTCTTCGCGCACAAAAACAACCAAGGACTAATTAATTATGGTGGGAAGCATGAGGTGAATTGAATTTGGATAGTAATAATAAATTAAATTATGTTAATCTTAGCTTAACGTTTGATTTGTCTTATCTGATTGTCTTTTATTATGCCTTGTTAATTTCTAAAATGTTCAATAGTTGCAATTACAAACTTACAGTCGGGATGAACAAAAAACAGTGGATACTCGATCCGGTACTTAATCCGGTCCGAAACTGGTTGGATCGGTACCGGGTTTCGGTTCCAAATTGAGGAACTGGTTGTGACCGGTTCCAGTTTCGAGCATGAAAATTTTGGAACCGGTACCGATAACTGTTATGACTTTTGAGTTAAATAAAACACATTTGCTAAGGCCAAAAGCCCAAATTATATTAAACAATAGTAAGTAGCAAGTAGGTAGGACAATTTTTCTTTTTATTTTATTTTTAAAAAAATAAAAAATCTAACTGGGTAACCGGTTCAGCGGTTCCGGTTCCAAAAATTTTGGAACCGGTTTCGGTACCGGTTCAATTATTAGAACTGGTCGGTTCTGGTTCCACCAAAATGACTGGGTACCCGTCTTGCTCAACCCTAACTTGAAAATTTCAGGTTTTTAAATCTTATTTATATAAATTCATGTTGCGTAATTATCATGTATGCTCAAATACAATTAGACACCATTCAGGGCTTATAAGAGGTTCTGTTTCTCTTTCTTTCTTTTTTAAAAAAAATTTAGGTTCTACACTGTTATTACTATAACTCCATTGACACTGGTTGATTGATTTTTTCAGCAAACTAATTGATTTTTATCGGAACTTAGATTTTTTTCTCTGGATGTCAATCCTTAACATCTTGTTTGTAAGGCTATACAAATTGTGATGTGTATAATTGAGATACTAAAGCTTTTTTTTTTAACTTCCATATAGGTTAAATGTTGTAAGTCACATGTGAGTGACAGACTTCAGAGATTTTAGTTTGCACTACTGTTTTGACAAGGCATTTAACAAGTTTTTACTGTATACTGCGACATGGTATGTTCTCCTTTTGCTATGTTGTTCCTTAAGTTTCAATCGCTTTTGTTGCTGTAGAACAATATTCAGTGTGAATTTGGCTCAACATTCTTGGTTAATGATTGAGAAACTATGTTTCAAATTGGTGTGCAGCTGATCTGCTGGTCAAAGCGATAGATCTCGACCACTGTTAGTCAATAATTGCCAAAATGGTGTAAGTAGCAGGAAATTGTGTGACCATTATGCTAGTTATATTATCTTATCTTCCTGGCAATAAAAAAGGGAAAAGAATATCGTAAGAATTACTTTGCTGGCATAATATACAAGAATGTCTCCATGTCCCAGAATCTAGGCTAAATAATTGACAGTAGCCGTCGTGGTGGAGCAAGGGATGGCTGTCCTCCACTTAGAGGAAACAAAATTTGAATCAAATTATACTGTACAGACTGAAACAAAAGACAGTGGAAGTCGAAGGGAATTGAAAGTGAAAGAGAACAAAAACATAAGGCCGCACAAGTCAAACACTAACCTTCGTTTCTAAATTTAACTTCTTGTTCCGCTTCTAAAGTCAGTGAATTTCGATAATGTGACAAAAAAATTGAATTTGCGAATTTGAAGAGAGAGATGTGAATCTTGGTGTTGTGTGGGTGTTAATAAGAGGTTGTAATTCGAATCTGAGATCAAGGTTCTTTGCCTGCTTTTCTTGTCGTCGAGTGTTTGCATTTTGTATTCGTGTGCAGCGAGTATTTGTGCGTAATTCCTACTACACATATTAAATTAGTTTGATAGTTTTGATTATTTGGTTTATCAATTTACTTAAGCTTTTCTTTAATATAATTTTTATATAAGGCTATCAGTATCTCAGAATTTGGGGTGTGAATATTATGTATCAAACAATTTGTCTCCTAGATTTTTTTTAATAAACTATTTAATCCAATTGTTCGAAGTTCAACTCCGTTACCCCGCTTTCGGTTGAGACTGCATGTCTCTGGCCTTTCTGATATCTTGATTTAGGCAGGTTCCTGTTTTCTCCAATTGATGTTATGGACTTTGATTACCTGACTCAAAACATATTCTGATGAATACCTTTTGTTTGTCGTATATGGTATCGTTTTAAGGCCAGATATTCAATTCTTTATTCATTGTCATGTCAAATACAGGAAAGGAGGTGGACTTGCACTGATCTGGGGATCTATTTGCTGTGAAGATCATTTTGAATGGTTAGTATTATGTGCTCTACAAGTACTTTTATGTTCAGATTTTTTCTGACGTAATTCTTTTAGAAATATGTATATTCTACAAAGTGCTGATCATGTATGTCTTTTCACTTTTTCAGGCATCGGATGAATTGTGTGAATGCGGATGTGGAAGATGGTGCCTACCTTTACCGGAAGGGTGGTGGTATAGGAAAGAAAGTTCAGCTCAGCAATTTTATATTTTGATGGGTCCTTTTTCAATCTGGATATTTTCATATTTCTGATCCAGATCATCCAAAAGTCTAAAAATCTGAATCCAATTTGGGCGGGGTTTTTTGGATTTTGGAATCAACTTTTATTTTTAATTTCCTATTTTTAATTTATATTTATTAAAGATAGAAGTGCACCCCATGCGGGCAGGCCAATGTATTAAGAATTTTAGATAACTTTTTTCATATTGTGGAAATTTTTTGCTTTATCATTCCATTTTTAAATTTTTTTGTACATGCATAAATAGGGTTTAAACACGTGATATATTTGATCTTGAACGAAACTTGATGATAAAAAAGAATGACAATTAAACTATCGAATGCACGAACTTAATTTTAATCTAATGAATGGATTAAAACGTTTCTCATACATACTATATTGCGGGTTTGCATGTTTTTGTTGGATCTAACATTTTCTATTTTAATTTGGGAAATTCTATATGGTGGCATCGAATTTTGTCAAAATTCACACGGCAGCAACCTAAATTTTCCTATTCTACACCGTGGCCTCGAGGTTTTGAAAATTCCACACCGTGACCTCGAGGTTTGTTTTTTCCATATGGTAGCAAACCAAAACCTTAAACCATCTCATCAAACCAAACCACCACCCCAACTACCCCCCACCTCAGCCAGCCTCACCGTACCTCACCAAACCACCACTGCACCTTACCAGCCTCGCCTCACTAAACCACCGCCCCAGCCCAGCCACGACTCCACCTCAGCTAGCCAGCCTAACCAAACACTCGCCACATCTCGCAACAACCACCAAGAAGTTGCGACTCGCCAGACCAAGCCACAACCACCAAGAAGTTGCGCCTCGCCAGACCAAGCCACAACCACCAAAAATCACCCCTCCTCCCCTGCGAACTCCCTCAGCCACGAACATCACCTCCCTCATCTCCTTCCTCCTTCCTTGCGAAAATTCCCAAATAAATTAACCTAAATTCGAAATCCCCAAATCAAATTTGAAATCTCCAAATCAATTACACAATCCTAATTTCGAAAATCCCCAATCAATTACCCTAATCAATTGAATTAAGGAAAAAAATTGCAAAACCCTAATTTCGACATGGCTCAGATGTGACGGTTGGGTGGAGACGTGGCAGCTCGGTCGGGGGCGACGTGGTTGGGGTGGTGGCGGTTGGGGGCGGGGTGGTGGGGTGTTGGCTGGCAGGAGAGAGAATGGTTGTAGTTTGGTGGTAGGTGGGGTGGTGGTTTAGTTTGATGAGATGGTTTAAGATTTGGGTTTACTACCATATGGAGAAAATAAACCTTGAGGTCACGGTGTGGAATTCCCAAAACCTCGAGGCCACGGTGTAGAATAGGAAAATTTAGGTTGTCACCGTGTGGATTTTRACAAAACTYGATGCCACCATATGAAATTTCCCWTTTAATTTTTGTTTAGAWAAAATAGATAGCTTTTTAGTATTTGTTTGTTAAATAATTTTTTTGGTCTAGATAGACTTTTTTTGTTTTGGTTTTTTAGGGCACTCACAATARTTCAAACCTCTAAGAGGTTTTAACTTTTGCCACATCAACCTCACACAAACCCCTCCCATAACAAACACCTCATTAACAATAGTTCAAAACTTTAAGGGGTTTGTTGGTGGGATCTAATATAAATTAATTAACAACTTTTACCTAACTTTATTTTATTTCCTTTTTTATTTTACACTCTATGCCCTACCTAAATTTCACTTCACCCATACAAATTCCTCTCAACTTTCAAACCCTATCAACTATCCCCAACAACAAGGGGTTTRAAAATCAAACTTTACACCTTGCACACAAACTCCATCATGAACCCCTTATTCATAACCACCTACAACCCAATTCGAAAACCCACAACCATCCAAAATCGAAAACCCCAACCACTCTAAATAACAATTCTACACCCATAGACACCAGTAACAGTTAAAAAGAAACCTTCAAGCCACAACCAACAACATTGAAAGCTCACAGCCTACAAATACTCAAAATAAAAAACCCAACTTAAATTCCAAGATGATGGAGGAGAGAGAGGTAGGATGGAGATTATGCATGGCTAGCTTGATGTGGTTGGTGGCTTTGAGTGTGATTGGTTGTGACGGTGGAGTGAGAAAGAGAAGTAATTGGAAAAAAATAATGGTGGTGGATAAGTAGAGAGATTAATTGTAGTGTTGTTCATTGGGTTGGCGTAGGAAACTAGGAAAAGAAGTTTTTACGAGGAAATAAAAGATTTCATTAATGTAAAAAGCAAATCAAACGACACTTACAATCAAATTTCGTAGAATAATTGACAAGTACAAATATAGCAATCCAAAGACGAAATTTAAGATGGGAAGGTGGGATTGGGAGGCGGGTCGGGATAGCAGTGGTGATGTTCTCCTTGCGGTTTTGTGACTATTGGTGTTGGATTGCTCGGTGGAGAAGCTGAAGCTCTTGCAATGGGATGCTTATTGTGCTGCTTGGGAGTCAGGCCTGAGGTCTTTGGTTATGGAGACTGATTCACTAATGGTTTTCAATGCTTTGACGAGAGGAATTGTTGATCAATCAAGCTTTGGCTTATTATTAGTGATATTTTTATTATAGTCGACAATGTCGTTCGTGTGGTTTTCTTTTGTTCGTAGAGTGACATAAGGTAGCTCAATGTTTAGCTCAATTAGGTCGTCAGTTGGTTCCTTTACTGTTTGGTTAGAAGATATGCGAGTGAAATGCTCATGTTGTAAACTCGATTTGCTAATATATTTCCTATTTTCTCGTCAAAAAAAAGAACAAAATACATCATTCAATTGTTACAAATCTTGAAATAATAAAAAGCCTTAAAGAAAATCTTCATCCGAAACAATACATTCAGTGAATTGTGCGAATTCGACTAATACTGATGCAAATTAATTGTAGGACAATGCTTGAGAGTCATTGAATTCTCCTACAATCAAATTGAAGCGGTCGGATTTTCATATTTATAAAATCCATAACACATACTAATAAAAACTAAATCCATATATTAAAATCTAGGATAAGAAACTAAACAAAACAAGACAAACCTAACAACCACCACAAGGGGCAAAAGTATGACGAAAATCAAAGACCTAAGAGACGTAGTTCCCAACTAATCTATTGCGCAAGTAGGACCGCTCACGTCGACGAGAAAGACAAACCATACAACTACACCCTCAAACAAAGTCTCGATTCAGGTAACACCCTAGCCTAGCTAAGAATTATCGTTCCAAAATTAAAGACCGCAGCCGCCAACACCAAAACAGTTACCACCACGTCCGAGACACCAAGGACCGGCCAAACACAACCACCACCTTTTGAATTGAGACTCGTGAAGGCCCTAGTCTTACTACATACGATCCCTCACAAGACGAGACGACAGCCAACACGAACAAGTGATCGGAAACCTACACAAATTCCAAGGGTGGACATAATGAAAATAAAGAAACAAACCTAAAGACAAACTACTCGCTCGAAAGGATTGCAACAACACACAACCCGAAACAAACAAGGAGGAGAAAGAAGAGGGGGGGGGGGGGGGGGGACTCACGACAACAGGGAAAGGCTACAGCCCAACTCCGTCAGCGAGCCCCCATCGAACTAAAGGTGAGAAGAGGGGAGCGGAGGATGGTGAGAGGCGAACCCTAGAGAGAGAAAAAGGGAGGAGGGTTTTTTTGATTTTCGTGTTTTGATTTATTAGTAGTGATTAAGATGTTTATTTCCTGTCAAAAAAAAAATAAGATGCTTATTTAACTAGGAAAAGAAGATTAGGGGTGTGGTAGGTGAGTGAATATATATGGGTTTATATTAATTGTGTAAATTAGTTTTAATTAGGAGAAATTAAAGCATAGTTTATACTTTTAATATGGATGTTTTTGTCATTGTACATTATAAAACATTTATCCGCTTTTATCAATCAGCAAATTCTAAACGATGTTTGCCAAACAATACCTATATGATGTCGAACAACTGAGAATTACAGCATGAAAARATGCTTATAAATTTGAAGCGGATGGCTTTAGTCAAAGGAAGATTGAAGTTGTGAATCCTTGATTGTGTCTTTATTGGGTTGGTTTGCTGATAGTTAGTGAAATCAACCCTTTACGCTAACGCTAATGAACAGCGCACCAATGATTATTGATATGTTTTGATTAGTTCAAGTATATTATCATGCTACATTGACTCTTTAACTGATAGTAATATTAGCTATATTAAGATATTCCATGCCCTCCCTTCAAATGTATCATAMGATTTAGAAAACCTACTCACAATTCACAAAGATAAAGTCGTCGTGGGATTAGGAAACATACTCGATCATATTAGTCATATACCYAAAAATATCGAGATGTATTAAAGACGAAATCCTACATTCTTATCTTTTGTTTTGTTACAATCTTATAACCATGTTCTGCATCCCAACAAATAAATACAAGTACAAAGCAAAACCAATACAAAAAGATGGTTGATAYGGATATCGAAAACCAAGGAAGCAGTAACAACCCTGTCCATGTGAAAAAGAAGAGTTGGATGCWGTATGCATCAATTTTAGGGGTGGCTGTTCTATRCATATTGGCCTTTGCTTTTGTGGTCACCAATCGTTGCTCTTTGTTCCAATTCGTCAAAGCTGATCATCGCTCATTCGATTATTCTCGAGCTGATTCATTCTATGTCTCTAATGATCTTCCGGAGGATGATTATGATATTCCTGAATCCTACACGACCACCGTACCATTGCCAAATCGACTGCCACCATGTCCACCATCACCACTGAATATGATCAGGTGAAGGTGGGTCGTGTAATTATAGACAGGAATCATGTTGATTCCGTAGTAAAGAACATCTAAGAAGATTCAAGAGATAATATATCTGTCTCTAATTAGAGTACGTTTATGGAACAACTATGATCAGATTTTGGGTAATTCGACTTCCAACTGTTTGGTTAATCTTTTTTGTTATTACCATTTAATGAATTTTTGATTCTGATTGTTTTAATTTGGTAATTAATTAATAAGTAAGGATAAATAAGGATTAATAAGGGTATAATAAATATCAAATTTCACGATTTCAWTAACAGCTAATTCAGAAATCATTGGTGAAGGGGTGAAAAGCAAAACGATTTCATTCCCAATCCACTTTAAAGGAGTGTCAAAGCATAACAGCTAATCCAGAAATCCCACAAACAAACACGATTCTATTTATTATTAACAAATCTAAGACTGGAAACCATAACTAATTAGGCAATTAGCTAGCAAGTAACAAGTAGTGGACGGAAGAAAATAGTTTAATTAATTAGTCAACTGCAACTTGGAACACATCCTTGTTCTCCTCCTGAAGCTTAGGAACTACAAGCTTAAGCACACCGTTCTTCATCTCAGCCTTGATCCCGTCAATCTTGTAGGTGTTAGGAGTCAAGTCGATCCGGCTGGAGTACCTCCTACGATCAGCGGCCTCATTCTCCTGCTCATCAGGGCCCTCGACAGGTCCCTCGCCCTTGATGATCAGAGTGTTGTCCTCCACTGACACCTTCACGTCCTCCCTGCCCAGCCCGGGCATGTCCACTTTCAAGCGAAGCGCGTCCTCGTCCTCTCGAACATCCCAGCCCCGCCTTATCGCTCCTCCGCCTCCCACTCTCGACGCTGCAGGACTGTCCACCAGCTGATCCAGAAGGTTCACAAGCTGACTCACACTCCTTGTTGTGCTGAATGGGTCGAACACATCTGCCCGTTGCAATGAGCGTTTAATAAATTGCACCGATGATATTAACATTTTATTTACACGAATGAAATGAAGAAAAGAGAAAATGAACCTGAAAAGAAGCTGGGGAAATCACGGCGGCGGGAGATGGGAGGACGATCAGAGCGATCATCGAGAGGATGACGATCGTCGTCAACCCTAGCCATTTGAGCATTGGTGTTGTAGGAACGAGGAGCCACAGAAGCAGCTCGGAATGGACGCAAAGCATTGCCAGAGACACCAGCCAGACGTCGCAATCGCCGATTTATGTCACACTCCTTCCTTGTCTTCTATTTTATGCAGTTCACAGTTCGCAATCGCAGATAGATAATAGATACATAGAAAGAGTAGATAGATGTTAATTAGTGTGAAACACCAAAACAAGGGGCCAACTGTTTAATCTAGTGTTGATGAAGACGATGGATATATAGCAATAGGAATAGTCTAGACTCTAACTTGAAGCCATACACAACCCAGAATGTTCTGGATAATTATTCTGCTTCCAACTTCTCAGGATTTTAAGCCGAACCTTCTACACACAGTCTACGGAAGATTCTTTTCCCCCAAACTTATCTTTCTTTTCCAATTTTTTTTTATTGGTTTTCTAAGGTTACCCTTGTGGTTTGACGCGTTTCCAAGGGCTATCCTACCTTTTTAAAAGTTACTAAGGAGATACCCTTAAATGTCCAAACATTTACAAGTAAATACACATTCTTATATTTAATCTTAAAGCTAGCTAATTTAAAAAACTAGGAAAAAAAAACCCCAAAAACTTTTTCTCACCCACCCACCCACCACCATCCCTACCCCCTCCCCCCCCCCCCCCTCCCCCACCCCCACCTATGCAACCTAACCAGCTGCAAAACCTAGCCACCACACCATGAACCCGATCAAATCCTAACACCCACGATACGGCCTCCCACCACCACCTTATTAAGAAAACCCCCATAGCCAACGAACCCCGAACCACCATCGAATCCAATAAACTAACCTGTCGAAGACACTCCCACTCGAATACCCCTTAAAGCAACCATTAGCAACCCAGCCACAACCATTCACGAATTTGACACAACCCTTAGCCTCCCATAATCGAACCCCCCTCCTGCAACCATTCTGAAACCCACTCCATTGCCACTTAGGCCCTCTGGTGTTCTTTGAACCAGGTCCAAATCGAGAAATTTATTGGATCGTGTATGGATCCATCGCAATCCAGAGATCGGGAGTCGGACCGGCCCTGTACCACCGTCCCGATCGTCCCGTTACCTTGAAAAATCAGACATTCCGGGATTCGTCGCGTCGATCCGAGTAAAACCGGTGGTCTGTCGACGCCTGGAACACGCCGACCCAGAAATTTAAGTTTTTTTTTGGGAAACTAAATACTACTAACAATAACAATGAAACCCATTGACATTACTGAAACCCTAACTCCCTTAAAACAGCCCACCTCCATCTCGCTCTCCCTCTCCCTTGCTATGCCTGATGCTGCCTCTGCCTCCAGTCCCGCACCTGAATGCGGCGGCTGCCAGCACTCTCCCTCTCCAGATCGCTGGATTACTTATGCGTGCGTGCCCACATCGGGTGTTAGCGTGGCATGCAGTGCGTGTGCTGTTGCTGCGTGTGTGTTGCGGTGTTGCTGGCTAGTGCCCACTGTCTACTCAGTTCAGCATCAACATCATCATCATCGCCAACAACATGAGCATCAACATCATCGAATTGTTGCTGCTATTGTTGTTCTTGTTTGTTAGTGTTTTTTTTCTTCTTATTCTTCTTTTAGTCAATTATTCAAGGCCCAAAACCAATTCAATTAATTCAAATACTCATAAATTGAATTCTAAAATTATAAATAACAAACCAATCTAATAGTATTATGAGTTTATGACTTTATGTATTAAGTCTTTATTTGCTTACAAATCTCAAAAAATTCAGCCTAAATGAAGGCTTGAAGGAGGAAGAAAGTTGTGTAAATACAGATTTTACAAGGAAAAAAAAAAGAGGTAGTATAGCATAACCGGTCCAAATCGGTCAAAAACCGGACCGGATCGAAACTTATAGGTCCGGTCCAGGTCCGTCAAATATGAGAATTCCGATCCACCGGTCCAGCCGGTTTCGATCCGGTTCTGGACCGGTGTACTGTCCTACCTGCCACCACTCAAAACCCCCTGCAACCACCATTCAAAACTCTTGCTCAACCATTCGAAACCCCATGTCACCACCAATCAAACCCAATCGAGCCTCCTCCGTCGCTTCTCTGACATCAGAGTCGCCATTTAGAGGGTTAAGTGTGAGTTTTGTGGGTGTTTCGATGGTTTAGGGTTTGTTTCGTGGGTGGTTTTGAGGGTTAGTGGGTGATTGTGGAGGCTGGGGTTGGGGCGACCGTAGAGTCTAAGCCGGTCAGTTGAAGTTGGTGGTGGTTGGATTTGCAGTTGGTGGTGGTTGGATTTGCAGTTGGAGGGGTGAGGTTGTGAGGGGGGGATCGGAGGAGGGAAGGGGGTGGTTTGGGATTTTTTTTTAAAAAAATTGGGTTTTTAATTTTTATTTTAAATTTTACTAAGGTTAATATTTTAACTAAGGGAGGGTATGACTTAGAAAGGATATTGAGCTCATGGGTATACCTTGGAACTTCTGGAAAGCATGAGTAGTCATTGRAAAACGCCAAATCACAAGRATATACCTTAGAAAAACCCTTTTTATTTTTATTATTTTTTCTTCTTTCTTATTCTCTTCACTCCAGGCCCAGGACGCAATTATGGTTCAATTCTTTGTAATTTCATGTTGTATATATTTTTGGATGAAGAAAGCTTAATGAGAAATTCTACAATATACCCTTGTAAAAACGGATTTTCCACAATATACTCCTCTCTTTAAATGTCCACAATAATTCCCTGACATGTAACACCTTAATTTGTAATGAGTCTTCTCCTAATTTTTTAATTATTCTTTAATTATTTAAATTAATCATGTTCTTAACCATATTAAGACTTTAATTTTCTTTTTAAAAAAAGTTTGAAATCCCTCCCTCAAATCAGAAATAAGGTTGAAGTTGCTTTTGAGAAAATACCAAGAAAAGTGCCATTGTGAAATTAATACCGTCATAAACACTTAGTGGGAAACCAAACAACATTTATGTTTGGGCTTGAAAATCCAAACTACCATTTTCGACAAAAATCAATTTCAGCCTTACTTGTAGCGTTACAACATCTTTCCTCCTCACAATGCTCCCCACGCGCATTATCTTTCTTTTCCTTTTTTTTAATTTCCTTCCATACCTCTCATCCAACGTTCAAAAATTTTTTTCCTTCCTTAAATTCCTCTTCATTCATCTTCCCATTCATAAACAATCTCTGCACTTCATAACAATTTGTGGCTCTCTTGTCTGCAGAGGTTAATCCTTTGAGGTTAGTGGGTATTTGTTCAATTGCTAAGAGAATGTTGAATTTAATAAATTGAGGGTTGTAAATTCGTTTTATTTCAATTTCTGAATTTGTGAAATTAGGCATAACAATTTGGAAATGTCTACATCTAGTGTACGAAAACCACTTAATAACCAAATCAAGAATAATTTAAGCAGAAAAATAACCAATCATGTTTAATCAATAATTTAACCAACAATGAAAGGAATTACTGAATTAAATAACACATACAGTGACATTAGGAAAGAAATTAGGGCAAAAAAAAAAATTGAAAAATGAATCATTAAACTTACCTTACCCGGGAATTTTTGACATCAAACAAACAAATTTACACGAGAGAGATGATCGATTGAGAGGAAGATGAGTAATGAACGTTGAAAGGGAGAGAGAGATGAACTAGAAGTGAATTGGTGAGAGTTGGTGAAGTCACTAAATGAGACTAAAGAGTCAACGAGGTAATAAAGGCGCGTGGAAACACGCAAGAACTCAACAATAATCCGATGATGCAACGCCTGAAAATTTGACTTTTTCGTCGGAAAATATATTTCGTCGTAAAATAAACATAAATTTTGTTGGTATTTCCTCACAATAAGTGTATATTATGGACGGTATTATTTGCAAAATTCAAGCTTTATCATAGGATTTCCCACAAAATATCTAAGGTTTTGTTTATTTCTTCTGCCAACAATCTAAGTGCGATAGAAACAGAGTTGACGCGCACAATGCTATAATCGATTTTCTTGCCCAATTTTCCTTTTTTCCATTTTTGTATTGTTTTGGCCGAAAGATGTCGTTCTTCGTCTACATAGCTGAATTTGTACATTTTCTTCCTCTGACATTAGCTTGGTCTTCTTGTCTCTTGGTACAAACAGATTCAATTGAAGGAGATGAGTGCCTGAGTTTGTTTTCTTCTAGTCTGACAGTTGCTTGGTCTTCTTCGTCTGACAAAGTTGTTTCAGCAAAAGTTGAAGGAGAAGTTTAAAGCTCTGATTGTTGCTTGTTTATTATGTTTTTCATTATTCATAAATAAGGAGAAATTAAAGTTTCCTTGGTTGCAAGGAAATTATTTATTTATTTATTGACGTGAAGGGGAATTAACTCCCCATAGAAATTTATTATTCATCGTTAAATTATTTTCCATATTGTTTCCCTAGAATTGCTTTTTTTTTTTTTGCTAGTAGGAAATATAATTTCTAGCAATTTTGAGTTGACTATTGGTGGAGATTAATTAAATTCCATGTTATGTAAGAATTAAAATTCTACATTTCATTCTTTTGGTTCAACCGATAAATAGCTATATTATACGAAGGTAATTATTAGAAATTTTCAGTGTCAAGCTAAATAGTGTAAACCCAAAAAACCCTGAGTCTAAAAAAATTATGAAATTTTGTAATATTTTGATATACTTGCTACATTTGAATGCGTTTGGAATGTAAGTACACAAAATTATGGTACTGTAGTGGGCAAAGGAGTACGACATAATCATACTAGATAAATCCGAACAATGCTCATGGTTTTTAGAATAATTTTAATATAAATCAAAAATTTATGTATTTTAATTGCAAATATCCAAATGTAGGTTTCACTTGGAAATTCTGGAGGAAAAATGGAAAGSTCAGACTTGCTATAGTTTTAGTATATAGATAGATATAGATTTAACAGCAAAGTACTTCTTTCGTAGTTTATTAATTCCATCCAACAACTTGACACGAACTTTAAAAAAAGGGAAGAAATAGACAGCGAMAAATAGGATCCAAGAAAAAAAGAATGCAAATAATTTATTTAAAACTTTCAAAAATGAAAAATGATACTGAATATTATATTGGTCATAGCCACAAACGAGATAAAATGTACTGAGAAACATAATGTGCCCGTAAATACATATGGTCTTTAAGTGGGCTTCAACTTTGTTCTTACCTTTCTTAAAATAAATAAAAAATAAAAAATTCAAATTCAAATTTAAAAAAACAAAATGCTGTAAACAAGAACATTGCAATCAGATTACCAGAATTTGAGTGTAACTCGTGACTCCACAATGATATATGCAATTTAACCACAATGATACCCACTCCTATAGATACAATTACAGGGCTTTTTCAATAATTCTTCCCAAATAACAACTCCAAAARTAGATACCTGTCAATCCAAAAATCAACTAAACTTTGAATCTCGCACGCACTCATCATACCAGAAATGTATTAGAAGGGAAACAAACACTCCTCTACTTACAGAGGCACTCCTTCTCTAGTTACACAACATTTGATTTGAATAAAAAAGCTAAAGAAAGAGAATACAAACTTGTTAAATTAGCAAAGAATGAAGTTGCAGCAAAATGATCAACTGTCTAAAAAAAAAGGATCTCAACAAGACCATCGATACTGAATCAGTTAACTACAAACACATGACATTGCCTAAACAAACCTTTTTCTCCCCCTTTCTTCTGAATAGCCAATAGCTMGCACCATCATGTATATCCATTCCTCCTCTAATTACCAATGTAAATAATACAGTAACAATATAGTAGGACATAGATGACTGGCATCATTCCCAGCTTCCTCAARCCTTCTTCATGATATAGCCCAGAATTATACCAATCAAGCCAATTAAAATCACAATCATGAATGAGACACCACCTTGGCTTTTGCTAGCTTCTCGCCTCAAAAGCTCCTGCATATTGTTATAGAAACTTGTATAAGTAGCACAACATAAGATGCTTCACGTACTGATACGTAGAGCGGATGGAAGGATTTTYTTCATCTATATCTAAGGCATCCAGAGATATGTTAGTTGAGCATCAGCCATCAGTTAATTAGTAACAAACTTGTGTATAAGGAGATTTAGCAGTAGTATAGCTTACAGTACAAAGTCTATAATCAGGAGCCAGCAGATATTTATCACATCAACCTCAATAAAACGTATGCAGCAATTTTTCACTTACAAAAACTAAGCTAAGCCTACTCATATGGTAACATCAAGTTTTTTTTTTTTTTTTTTTTTTTGACGAGAAAAAATAACTATATTACGATAAATCAGAAATTACATCAGTGCGAGCTATTTCAGGGTTTCTTCTATTCAAACATTAAAACTACTAAAACTACGACTACTATTTGCTAGTCTATGCGCTACTCTATTCCCGCTCCTTACGAAAGAGAAAGAGAAGGAAGAACATAAGGCACCTAATTGAAGAATATCTCGAACTAGAACTCCAAATAGAGAACGATCAAGAGCATAAGTCTCTACGTTTGACAAAATAATTTTACAAGTAAAAACTGGATTTTTGTAAGGAAATTCAGCTAAACCTCAGAGTCTCCTAAGACTCCTATGGCTAAGGATGTCGTGATCATAGTTTCAAGAACYGTTTGGCCATCAAAAAAGCACCATCACACAAACAAGACACACTGTAAAACTCTTACCAGTTCCTGTCGCAGTTTGTTATTTTGATGTATGGCAGCATTTTTCTCATCAGTCAGCTTTGCAATTAGAGCTTTTGCCTGTAATAATGTGAGACGTTAATAATAAACTTCAGAATGCGCATAGCATTATGGAACTAGCACAAATAGGAAATCAAACATAGAGACAAGCAATCTTGATATCTGATTTAAATGGAGAAGCACAGTTGCATTCCGAAGAGTGGCCATACTGTCATAATTTCAATTAGATAACCATAAGCAGGTCCTTTTAAAGAATGTACAGGTTCACAACCTGAAAACCTAAAACCCAAACAAAACATAATGCGAAGTAGCTTTGACCTCTAAGCCTGGTCTTGCTCTTGCTCTTGCAAACACATCCCATGATCAAAGAGATAAGGGAAAACTGAAGGCTAATAACTCAAACAGAACACCACACTTTTTCCAAAGTTTAGATCTCTAAGATGTCTCCTTTTTTTTGTTTTTGAGACGATATCTAAACAGTCTTGCAAACAAATCCATGATCAAAGAGATAAGGAAATAGATTTAAGACTCAACAAACCACCCACCAAAACAAAATCACAAAGACAAAAGGGATGAACGCCCAAAAAACCCYYTCTCTTCCATCTCCCTGATATAACAATGCAACTGAATTAACACAAAAAACCTTCATAATGATATGAATAACATAACTTCACTATGTCCAAAGTTCCTTGCATCATGTTCAACCCACACTTACTTTCTTAAACTACTAAAAGAAAAGGCAGGGTGCATGTCAATACAAACTAAAGAAAAAGAATGAAAAGTGGAGAATATTACATTGCTACAAATCCCAACTACTAAAAGAAAARGCAGGGTGCATGTCAATACAAACTAAAGAAAAAGAATGAAAAGTGGAGAATAATACATTGCTACAAATCCCAAAAGTCTCAAGTGTGGGAGAATAATGAATGATACTCAAACCAATGCCAGATTGAATTTACTATCAAACCTGTACTACTTAACTGAGAAGCCAAAGTGTAACAGACTAAACCCAATTTACCAGAAACAATGTCCACAATAACTATAGATCAATACCAACGCAACAAGATTATACTCCTTCCATTCTCATTTGTTTTACCCACTTTGACTTTGCATGTTTGCCGATACATTTGTTGGAGTATAGATATTTTCAATGGCATATCATTGAAAATTATAATGATAGGATATAAATAAAGTGGCAACGATGTGAAAGGCGAGGGAATTCATCAATGTCAAATCTCATCCACAATTGTAGTTTTGTTGAATTAGAACTTTATTTGATCCATTTTGCTGTATATTTGTTGGTTTTGATCTCTTTTGTAGATGTCGAATGACTCTTTAATCAATGAATTATTCTTATTTTAAAAAAAAAATGCACGTCCAGACAAAACTAATAACATCCCACATGACTATACTATGTCTTATACGAAGTATATTGATAATAAATTAGAAGATTCTCTAAAATCTTATGAATAGGGTCAAGGTTTCAAGTTGGAAGAACAAAAAGGAACGGATGGAGTAATATTACTCCCTCCGTAACGCAATTTTTTGCAACAATTGACTTTTCATGCATTTTAAAGAAGAAATTTAACAAGGTAAACGAGCAAATTAATCAAAATAATCTAAACACGATAAACTTATTGACCTATTCTTTGATGTCTTAAAATTATTTTGACTAATTTGYTCGTTTACATTGTTATATATCTTCATTAAAACACGTGAAAAGTCAATTGTTAAAGAATTGCCTTATGAAAAGAGTATAACACAAGGTAATAGCGAATAAACATAATGTACCGCCAGCTAATTATATAAGGTAGTGTTTGGGAACACATATTTCATTTCAATTTTTGTAATTCAAATCTAGAAATTGAAAGTATGGATTTCAATTCCAATTCTAATTCCTCAAACTTGTTTGGAAAACAAAGAATTGAATTCTTATATTTCAAATCTAACTACTTGTTTGGAAAACCTTGGATGAACTTGACCCAAATTGATAAAGCATACACATATAATCAATGAAACAATAATTATTCCAATCAACGATCAAGTTAATCAACCATTACACATATACAATCAGCGAATTAATATAAAGATGCAAAAATTGTAGATTCAAAAAGAACTGAAACCACTGAATCAATGCAAAAGAATACAACCTGTAACACAATTGAAAGCACTGAATTAACAATTTGATTAAAACTTTAAAATAACATAATAAAACTTTTTTAAAAAAAAAAAAAGCAAAAGAGTGAAATGCTGTCAAATGCAAGTTACGCTAATTAGTTTTAATCAATGCAAGTTACGATTCAAATGCATGCAAAATCTTTTGCTAAAATTATATCAAAACACAAATTAGCAGTTTTAGATTTAGTAAAACACAGATCGAAATATAAGCATTTGAATGGAGATTGAAAAACCAAATTAGTGAATTGCTTGTGCAAATCRGACAAAGAAGGGAGTAGATTGAACAGAGAYGATAGAGAATGTCATTGGCTCGTTGCTTTGTTTTGGGAGGAGAGAGAAAATCTGACCTAAAATTTGGGCTGGGTTTATTTTAAGTTAATATGTCAAAATTTGATATTTTGGGTTGGATTGGAATGGAAAAGCCAGATGTTAGAATTGGAAATGAGATAATTGTTTTTGAACTATCATGGAATTGGGCTACTTCCATCATTTCAAATGAAATGATGGGAATCCAAACAGGTCCTAATATTAAATGCATTTAAAACTCCATAAAAATTAGTACTAAAAAAGAAACTATGCAAGCAGATATCACTGCAGTATCAAGCAATGTGCTATATTATATTAAGAAAAATTGTCAACAGAACCTTTTTAAGGGACTTTAGGCCAATTGACCACCCGAATCCAACTTTACGAYTTTTTCCAATTTGCAATTATAATCCAGTCTTCTTCCTTCCTTCTTCCAATTTGCAATTTCCAATTTGTATAAAACTCATTCAATTATGTCTACCTTAATCTCATYACCAACAAGACCCTAACTTCATCTTCATCATCTCAATCATACACTAATTAACAGCAGTTCGGCAAACAAGACAAACAATACAACCCAATTTTCAATGGTTTACTAATTAAACTTTTTTTGGGGGAGGATTTACCGCTTTTGGGTCGTATTTACTAATATTGGGTAATTAGATATGAAAATCATGAAGTTTTAGTATTGCTTTTGGTGATTAAATTGAAAATAAGGGAAATTTTGAGAGATAGAGTGAGCAAGAAGATGAATAGAGGATGGTAAGAGGGAAAATGGTAAAAGGAGTGTGTTCATAAATTAATTAGATTGAAAAATAGTAAATTACAGCGCACACACCGGATTTTGATAGTCCACACCAGAAAAGTGGTTTAGGATGGCGCACACGCGCGCGCACACAAATTTAAAAAAAGGTTTAAAAGAACTGTTTCAAAGGGTCTTTTTTTTTTGACAATTTTCCATTCTTTTATTCTTGCAATAGATCATAGACGAGCAAGCTAGACCATAGACAATAAGTTCAAGCATTTGCAGATTATCTCCAAGTTTRATGCTTCAAATATATACCCTCACTCAATTATTGTAATAAGTAACTAATTAAAATCTTGAAAGGTATCTACACCCCACCCACACATTCACCACAAACCTAGAAAAAAAAAAGAATCTTCAAACTTTCTTCTCAATCCCAAAGTATAAGTAACACAGATTCAACTATCATACATAGTATAAACTGAAACTTATCCATAACAACAGCAAATAAACCTGCTAGTCCAATCATCTTACAAACTAGCTGCAATGTGTCTAAAATGAGAACAAATAAATCCCTAGGTAGCTCAAGTGCTCAGCGTTATAGAACTATGGACATTATCTCAACATCAATGCATTACCAAACACCTGAGAACCCATGTCTAAGTTACTGTGAATAGTCAGAAAAACTAAGAACCGAATTTTCAAAGGACTGAATCACAAGCAACACAATAAAGCCATAAAARTCCAATAAGGTATGTGAATACTGAAATACTCCCTACTCTTGGTTCACAGCAGAACTATGGTCATTAAAACAGTTATGGTCCTCAAGTAGAATACTGCAAAYTACATTGTAAGGCCATGACAGACAAGCAAACAATGGTTAAACAATAAACAAACTATGTAACAAGCTATCACACCTCTGTAGGTTTCTCTTGTAATTCACCAAAAGATCTTGATGCCTGCAATTCCAAGCGCCCTATTATCAGTACCACCAACACAACAAACATCCAACACCTAGATCAATATGAGAGAGAAATATGATGATAATACATACAGCTGCAGAATCTGAAGCACTTATATGGCCGTTGTCGGAGACAGATCCCCTAGGAGAACCGCCTTCTTCGGACCCTTCAGGAACCGGTGATGGTGGTTGGGGTGGGGAAACATAGACCACTCTCAATTTGCACTCCTCCACCACATGTCCTGCCTCCTTGCTGAACTGAATCAACCAATTCATACAAATTAGCCACTTTACAACAGGACTAATGTACTTACTAATCTATTACAACTTTTCCAAATACCAGAGAAGGAAGCACACACAGCAGCACGGCAACAATTGTGGTAAAGAGTATGTTTGGCTAGTACATCAATCAAGTACATGAAAGAGCCAGCAGCAATGATGAATTACCATTTCGGGAGTGATATCTTTAACAGTTGCTCCATGCTGAGCTATAACGCTCTGAAGAAGAAATTTGTCCTTGCATTGCATGTCAGGAGGAGCCTCCTTTTGTGCTTGCATAGTAACTGTAATTTATGCATCAACACATCATTGAATCCCAAATTCGACTGCAGAAATGGACAATCACGAAATGAAGACAAAATCAATCACCTGTGACGTCACATGTTGATCGAGGCAAAACTATGCCAGTATTAGGACGAACGCAATACTTCTTCGGATTTGTAGTTTTGACCTAATATTCAATTTTGTAGAATAAAAGGTAAATCAAACGAGATGAATCCAAGAAAACCAATGTCGGAGATGAAAGTTCGGAATGAAAATTACCTTGAATGCGACATGGCTATCAGTCTTGTTGGACAATTGAAGCGAACACGAGATCTGCTTCTTGAGCTCAACTGATCAAAAATGGAAAATCAAATAAAAATAGAACCCTAGGAAAAAGAAAATTAACGACGAGAAATAGATCTTAAAGAAGAAAAATTACATGGAAACTTGAGCTCAAGAGGATCGATGTTGAGTAGTTCACCCGTGCTCATCTCGAAAGTAGATAATCAAATCAAATAGATCAGTGAAATTCAGATATTAATCGCAAATTCAATGGGTTTTTTTAAAAAAAAAAAAATTGAATGAGAAATTGAAAATGTGGCGGAAAAATCGAGAATTGCGAGAGAAAGACGAAGAAGAAGAAAAGAGAGAAGCTAGTGTGAARAGATTGGTAGTTGTTGTTGTTCTCCTTTAGGTGAGGACGTGAGGTGAGATCAAGAGGAATTTGATTTGAGTTTGATGAGGACTTTACTTTTGAGGTTGGTTTGTTTGTTTTAAATTTCTAAGAAAATGTGTGCAACGTGCAACACATCTCTCTCTTTCTCCCTCCCTCCTTTTAATTCTACCACTTCATCAGTAATTTATTTTTGGTACGGTGGAGCACAAACTACACTTTCTATGCCCAAGTGCCCAACTACCAACTACGATCATAAATTAATGTGTTATTTAAAAACGRTTTTTCTAATGTGTGTATAATGACCTATGTTAGTACAACAAATTTATTATGGAAAATGTTATTCGAAGTCGCAAACGACTCAAAACAAAGTCACATTTTCGAGCAAACTTTCGTTATTACCCTTGCCCCAAAAACATACCTACCACCAAGCCCAAACCTCACAACCACCGGCCATCCACACCGATGGTGGCGGCGCCCAAACTAGGCGAGGCGGCCCATCCATGGGTGCCTCGCCTAGTTTGGGCGCCATTTGCTATTTGGAGTCACAAAGACCCATGGCCATGGTTGGGCCGCTTGGGTTAGGCGAGATCACCATGGTGGTCTCGCCTAACTCAGGGGGCCCAGCCATGGATGTCTCGCCTGATTTGGGAGGTCATGGGTCTTTTTATTTAAAAAAAAAGGTGAAGGACTTGCGGTTGGCTTGCAATCATGGTGGTCGTAGTGGTTGGCGTGCTTGATGGTGGTACTGGTTGGTTCGGTGCCTGTGATGGGTGAGATGTAAAGGGTAGTGTTGGGTGGTTAGGGAAAGGAGAAGAGAAAGGGCAATAAGGAAAGTTCATATGAAATTGCGACTTTATTTTAAGTTGTTTGCGACTTCGAATAGCATTTCATTRTACTCCTATCAAATTTCGATATAATAGGTTGAGTTTGTTGCACTAACACGTTAGAAAAACTGATTTAAAAATACTAGTGTTACACGGCACGCCGTGTTCCACTTTGTCATATTGTATAAATTTATTGTTATTAGTATAATCACTGATTGATAGAGTGATTATAATGACACTTCATTCAAAAGACTGATTTTTTTTCATAACACAAATGTATTACTCCGTAGTAAATACGGAGTACATCACAAGCTAAACTTTGTGTAAATACAAGACACTAGAAATTTGAATTTCKGGTGTCATGTAATAAATTAGATGGAGTTTGTTATAATATTAGAATTTTRAGGAATTGTCTTATTTTTTCTTATTTTYGAAGTATATGTTTTGGAGATAGAGATGTTCTTATTTTTGAAGTATTTGTTTTGTWAGTGGAATCAAGAGCTCTTAGAGTCTTATTTCTTGGAGTGGGAAGTTAAAGCTATAATGCAGGAGGYGAAACTTGATTTTTCTAGTCATGATGAGTGGACTTGGCACTTTACAAAATGCGGGGACTTTACAGTTCGAAGTGCTTACTTCTTAGCCCTTCAGGAACGCAATGCTGTGCTACCAAGCCATCCTCTTCAAATGGGAGCAA
>SNQN01005170.1:16960-28724 GCA_008642245.1 Bassia scoparia | reverse complement strand
AATATGACTACTCCTATACGCTCCCTTATCATATAGGAGTCCGTAGGATTTGCCCATGTCTACATGACTTGATTTCTTTAATTGTTTTCCATGAAAATTATTTATTTTATATTGTAAATATTTTACGTCTAATTAAATGAAGTCTTTAGTGATAAACTATCTCTTCACTGTCAATATATATTGAAGTAGCTAGTAGCCTAGTATACAAGGATAATTTTGGATTGGATGAACAAATTCAAATGAATTTGGGTCCATTTTGGGACCACCATATTTACAAAATATTCTCTTCTTTTTTTTGGCAAAATCAAATTATAATATTGTTAGATATAGACCTGCTAAACGTGTCGTGRCGTGTTAGTTTCGTGTGGGGTTGGAAAGTCTGACCTGAACACGACCCGCCCAACATGTTTGACCCGTGAACTCGTTTAAGTGTTTAACTATATACCTAGCTATTAATTTATTAAACTAAGAACCTGTGATTCTGCTGCCTATTTCATACATAAAAATTCTGCCCTTGTAGGACTTATAATAGTAAATTAAACCTGTTCAATACTTAAACGCTACATAATTCATATAATAAGTATTAAACAACAACAATTTAAATAGACAAATAGCCTAAAACAATAATTCTCCGATCCGTACATAAGTTCCAAACAAACTTAAAGTCTAAAACCAATCTTAATTCTTAAACAAAGTTTAAGAGATTAAAACAATACATATAATCCATAACAAAGTTCAAATTGAACACATCATAATAATCCAAATGCAAGTGATTTTAAACTATCTTATATACGGATCGAGCACACAAATTAACGCCTGTCTCTTATACACATCTAGATGTGTATAAGAGACAGGTACATAAGTTCCAAACAAACTTGAAAACAAAGTTTAAGAGATTAAAACAATACATATAATCCATAACAAAGTTCAAATTGAACACATCATAATAATCCAAATGCAAGTGATTTTAAACTATCTTATATACGGATCGAGTATACAAATTTACTTTGATTTGTATACATTAGAAACTAATAAAGTGATCGACTAGGTGGGTTGAGTTGAAATCGGTATGTATGCAGAAGTTATGTTGAAATTTGTCATGAATAGTATGAACTCATGTTAGTTTAATTTTTATGATCAAAAATTCGAATTTTGACAAGAAAAAAATCTTATTAAATTACATAAACACTCACTTTTTTTAGGTCTGACTTGACCATCGTATTGGTGATCACTTCTAATACAAACTATTCAACATAGTTAAAAGAAGACAAATACACATTAACATATAATTATTAATTTTTTGGAATTAATTACCACTACTAACAATTGAGGTATTGAGTCCCAAATAGAGGATTAACCAAATAACATATCACATAGGAAGTTCAATTCATATAAAAATTTCCACATACCTAATTAAGAATTTGAATCCCCATTTGAAATTAATTAAATAGAGTAGATTAAATTAGACAATTAAATTAATCATTTACCCATTCTAGATTAGATTAATTTAGTATAATTTTAGAGCAATTAATTTGAAAATACCTAACCAGCAGATCTAGCTAATAATTCAAACCCTATTTTTTGTCTTCCACCTCTTTTGACTTACATAATTGAACATTTGACAGCCCAAAAAACCAAACCCCCCTCCAAAATAAAATAAAATAAAAATCAAAAAAAAGAAGACCCTTTCACACCTCAAAATTCCTAATCCTACAAAAAAAACCAACCAAACCACGTCCACGTGTCACACATCGAACGGCCAAGCCAGGCCAAAAATTCTCCAACTCTACTTTATTTAGCCAACTCCCCTTAATAACATTTGCTATAAATACCATTATAAACACACTTCTTCTCATTACAACTCATCCTACCATCTTTTATTTCCTTTTGCTCTTATATAACTTTGATCTCAAAAATAATATAAACATCTTATCCTAAGTTTTTATAAGAGCAGGGGCGACTGTATAAACCCAGAAGAACACAATCAAACACCAGAAAATGGCAGGAAAGCAAGCTTGTTTGTTGTTGGCTGTTGTTGTCATCGCTGCTATCTCTGGGATTTGCTCTGCTGCTACCCATATTGTTGGTGGTAACTCTGGATGGACTGTCCCCACTAATCCTAACATGTACACCACTTGGGCTAGGGCCCAGACCTTCGCCGTCGGCGATGTTCTCGGTAAATTTCCTTTTTTTTACTCCATTCGTTCCATAATGTTCTCGCGTGCTTCGCCATCAGCAAATCTGCTGGTGGCTAAGCATGCAAATTTACCGACTAAGTAGGTAAATTAAATTAGTTGCTTCTTCCATGTTGGCATGTTGCATATATAATAATAGTATTAGTTCTTTCAGATCTTGACTTGTTTTAATAAACTAATTAATAAAAGCTGGGATTTGATTAGTGTACACTTTTTGATGAGATTACTTTTTCAAATTAAAGAAATAGGTCCCTTAATAATAGCGTGTTAGCATCACTGACGAAACTTCGTGCTGTTATTTGTTTAATAATCAAACAGTAATACAACCGGTTGTATCATACAATTTGTCCAATAATGTCGGCCATTAGAAATTAGCGATTCGACATGAAATCCAGTGCATTCATTCATGACACGAAATTTGCTGTAATTTGCATGATAATGATTATAATTAGGGAGGAAAGAGATCAAATCTTCTGATGACGATTTTATCGGTTAWAGTTGTCATTTTGCTGCAATGTTTGTAAATGGTGTCTAATTACTAAGAATCTAAGATATTTTCTTTGATATAATTAGTTCTATTAATAATAATAAGGAAAAAAACAAGTCACAATTCAGACAATTGAATTTGAGTGATTACAAAGCTGTCATCAATTATTGAGTTTTTTTGGAGGCATCTATTATCAACTATGTAAATAGATGGAATAACGTAGTTGGACCATTTTTCATCTTTTGGCGTTATTCTATATTCGTTCTTGTAAAGTTTAGAACAAACACATGTCACATGTGGTGATATAGTGCGATAATACAGCATAAATCTTTTTCAAACAAAGTAGGACATTGATCAATTATATATGTCTAAAGTTATGATTATTTACGTTGACAAAATCAAGTTATGTGGTTAGCTTAGATGTAGAWTTAGTCATGTACATGTGAATGACTAGTTGGCCTAATAGTTATTGCTTTAATCGTTACGTACGTGTATGTTTAGTACTCGGTAAAAGATGATCACATCAGAAATTTAGTATGTAATTTCTTCGGTTATCTAGATTTTATAATGTAAATGATTTTGGTGGAAAATGTTTTTCTAATGATTATTGTATTTTATGAAAAATGCAGTGTTCAACTTCCCCGCTGGTGCACACACAGTTGCTGAAGTGAACAAAGCTAACCATGACTCATGCGGTACTAGCAACACCATTGGCCCGGTCATGAGCACCGCCCCCGCCAACATTACTCTCAAGAGCGCCGGCACCCACTACTTCATTTGCACCGTTCCCGGCCACTGTTCTGCCAACCAAAAGCTCACTGTCACCGTCACTGGCCCCTCCACCAGCCCCGCCACGGCACCCGCCCCAGCTGGTGGTGCCGCCGCCCCTGCCGGAGGTGCATCTCCCCCCACCAGTGGTGCTAACTCCCCCGCCGCCGGCGCCGACTCCCCTGCCGGTGCCGGTGCCGGTGCCGAGGGTCCCGCCGGATCATCCCCATCAGGGAGCTTTGCCACCTCCACCAGCGTCGGCTTGTTGAGCTTGGCCTCTGTCGCGGTGGCAGCTTTGATGTTCTAGAGAGATGCATTGTCTAATAGTATCGGTGTTGGTTTACATTGGGTGTTGCTACTTGCTAACCCCTTTCTTTTTTAGTGTTTGTTATTATTCGTAAATTGATTTTTGGTCAGATTATTGATTGTTGAGGGTTTATATATTTTTGGTAGGATTTGTGTAATAAGGCTAGATTTTGATCGAGTCTTTGTTATCCGGTACAMTTTATTCGTTATATATATCATTTCTTTCCATACATATCTATATAATTCTCGACTTAATTATCGTGCATCAAATTATAGTTTATAAATTCAAATTTCGAGTTATATCTTCTAACAATCATGCATGGTTGCGCAAGTTATAATGTTGGAGGTCAATTTCTTGATAACCAACCTCAAGGTTAGGCATACACTATAAATTGACGTCTAGCTTTTTAGCTATGTAAGATAACATACTTAATCATGTCTCATAATTTAAATGATTGAAGTGTTATTGTGACTTGGAATGCCAAATTAAAATCCACCATCACATGTCACGAGAACCTAATAAGACGAATACTTACTAAAGTTACTAGTCTACTAGCACTAAAAGGGGGCATGTTAGGTCATAAGGCCGAGGAACAAAAAAGTTCGACAATGTAACGCGATTTCACTAATCATCAATAATAATTTGAGAGATATTTTCACTGAGGTCTGTTATATTCAATTTATTTTTACTTATTTAATAAACTTATTTTAGCATGTTTTGTGAGAGAAAAACAAACTTATGTTGCAAATCATCTGGATCATAAAAAAAAAGTGAATCGTCAAAATAAAATGATATTCCTTCAAAGAAAAATAAGGTGATTTGTTGCCATCAAACAATAGAAGCTTAAACTACAAAGTCAATACAATACTTGTATGTCATTGCATTTGCAACTATATTTTTTCAAATTTCATTAATATTAGCATTAATTCTTCCCAATATGAAGGAAAAAGAATAGTAGAAGAAGTAGCACATTCAAATTTGATTTTGAATAGCAAAATATAAAGAGGGGAAATATGATTCATACAATCATCACTAAACAATTCTTTAACCTAAGCATGATTAGTTAATTGTGGGACCATTAAAGTGCTTGATTCAATGAAAATTACTTTACAACAACCCTCTCTAACAAAATTTGACATTGTGTAATTGATCTTCCATTTAATAGAAAAGCACCTACTAAACAGCGGACTGTGACTTTCTCCTATGTGTGATCACCTATTGTCAAGGGCTGATTGGTCTTTTTCATGTTGGTGGGATGCTGATGTGTGATAACTACTTTTCCAAAGCCAGTTTAAATTAGTCCTTTGTAACACTATGATCATTTGAATAGCGATTTACTAAAATAACGGTATATCGTAAACTATAAGTTCGAAAAATTAACTACAACAGTACTAAGTACTAATTATAGATTTGGTGTACAAAATAACACGACAATATTTTTCTCGCCTTCTACAAAGGGTTGAAAGAACTTCTCTCATAATCATATGTTTTTGTTTAGCCAATTAGAATATACGGAGTACATCTCATCAATCTCAGAGATCTACACACACCTAGTTTACAACCAAGTAGATCACAAAATAGTGATTTTGGGCTAATAACTTGAGCAAAAACTATTGTGTGCAACCGCCTTACAATAATTTATTGTAAAACGGAGTCTTTGATATATAGAATTGATAAAGTTATGGTTTTAATGCCTTAAGTTACTCTTTTTAACTGATCACTTTAATACATAAAAMTGTAACTTCAAATAAAATTTACATAATTTTTGACTATATAAGTGTAACTTGGAATTATATTAGCATAATTTAAAGCTAGAAAAATGTAACTTTAATTTTCTTTCTCACATTTGCAATTATTATTGCAGTAATGATAGTCACTTTAGCACAGTACAAAAAAGATCAGTGTTTTTTTTTGCTTAATGTGCATGATTTTTCAATAAATTAATGTAAAACCGTTTTTCCTTATACTTTYTCTAACCCGAGTTGCAGCATTTACAATCTTGTTTCCATTTTGCTTACAGATTGTTAACCAATGACATAAATTATTTATCTAGTTCAATTAAACAAAAGTAGCTAGCTACTTTATTGTAGAAGAACGTTGCAAAAAAATTAGAAAAAGGTTAGCCTCATTATTAGTGACTTTAGTTTGGACCATTTGCTTTGTGTACTATAATATAAATCTATCTTTAATCAATGTGTCTCTTCTTTTAATAGATCGATCTTGATTAGTTATACATTCACATAATCATCATTCATCATATGTTTAAAAATTCCCCTTTGATAACTACCATTTCTAGTGGGATATGTCTAYGGGTGTTCAAAAATATCCGATTCGATCAATTCGATCCGATCRGAAAAATTGAATATTCAGTCCGGTTTTTAAGGTTTCGGATATTTCGGATCGGATATTCGAAAATTTTCGGGACAGAAATTTTGCATTTTCGGACATTTTAGATATCCAAAATATTCGATTTTTTAATTAAAAAATAATTTAATAAGGAAAAATAAAAGAAAAATAGATAAAAAAATATATACATTTGATCTCCGATCCGATTGACCCGATCCGAAATTTCGGATATCGGATCGGATTCGAATCGGGAAATAATAGTTCGGGTCGGATTCAGACCGGTATTTCCCCGATCCGAAAATTTTGGGTATCCGAATTTTCGGATCGGATTATCCGATTTAAACACCCCTAGATATGTCACTACGTAAATAAATGGAAAATTCTATTTGGAAGACCCCAGTTTTTACTGTTTCTACATGGTAAGATTTTTGAAAAATTTTGGAGTTGTTTAAAAACTGGYGTCTACCATATAGAATTTCCAGTACACATTTTTTTTTTCAAAAAGCTTACCATGTAMAAAAAGTAAAAACTGGGGTCTACCACTCTACCGTGTACATTTTTTTTTTCAAAAAGCTTACCATGTAGAAAAAGTAAAAACTGGGGTCTACCATATAGAATTTCCCTAAATAAATATATTTCATATAAGCATTGAGTAAATAATTCGAAAATATTTTTAGTTTTTACTAGATATGTCACTACGTAAATAAATATATTTCATATAAGCATTGAGTAAACAAATATATTTCATATAAGCATTGAGTAAAAAAAAACTATTCATTTTATTTTGACAATGAGGGAGTATAAAATCATTAAAACAATTCCTAATTTTTGTTCATCTTCATTTATACTACCTCACCCCAATCATTTTAGTAAAAATGGATTATGTATCGATTTCAAAATCGAAACATAATTTTTTTTGTACATTATCATGATTCTAATAAGAGATTTTCCTTATATTGAGTATACGAGCGATTTTAATTCTCGATTAAATAATATAAGTTTAAGTAGAAGTGTTTCATGTACACGAAGTATATACCATTAAGCAAGTCAAATAAGCGACACCATATAAAACACCCCCATCCCCTCTCCACAAAAAAGTACTATCTAGTGCCACTACTAATTAGACTGTACTTCTAGTTGATGAATAGACTGTTGTTGTGTATTAGATTTGTGAATAGACTTTGTTGTGTATTAGATTTGTGAAATCAAGGAGCACGACGAATTAGAATTTTCTAATAAGAGCAAACACACAACACAACGTAAGGAAAAATAATAATGAAAATGACACTACATTGTTAGAACTTAGAACTTAGAACATAGAACAATCCCCACATAGTACGAATTTGACAACTACTAATTTAAAATCCCAAAAAAACTTCTTTTTTCCCCTATGTTACCGTTACAATTACTCAAATGCTATAGTGACCTCACCCATGATTCATACACTAATAAAGTTTAATTTGAGAGCTAATTCTTCATACCACTAATCATATAATATATACTTAGTTAATTATTGGAATCCAAGCATGTATTATTGTTGCAAACATAAATGAGGGATAACTCAATTCGTTGGTTAGGTAGGCTCATCTTTTTTCAGTTCTAGGGGATCCTGAATCGATTTTTATATCCGATTTAATTTTGTAGCCTCTAAACACTAAAAATAATCTAATGYCACTCGTTAGTTAGTAGAATCCTAGTACTATATTTATACGTGTAGGTCCATTCAAAACGATATACTGACATAAATTATTGTTAAACCCAACCCGAACCATGATGCAAACTTGTCGCATAGTGTAGACGAGTATATGTTCTAGAATCTCGAATGCATAGACAACCGTAGTGCGTTTATAATGGACATATAAACATGAACATGCACACATATATATTATTTTGGGGGTGTGTGGTTTTTATATGTAGAAGTTGTCACCCATGTGAGACTTTCTTCTTCCCTTTCCTACTAAGTCCTAACATGTGTTATCTTAGCTTAGCCTCAAATTATATTTAGTGTCTTTTGTCAACTAATGTGARGGTCCTATCTTCCTCACTATTATATTACTAAGAGTAACTAGACTTGTTG
The DNA here is from genome assembly GCA_008642245.1 of Bassia scoparia. Lineage (NCBI taxonomy): Eukaryota > Viridiplantae > Streptophyta > Magnoliopsida > Caryophyllales > Amaranthaceae > Bassia > Bassia scoparia. The sequence goes on along the minus strand of SNQN01005170.1, from coordinate 20,544 downwards.
CCTTGTGGGATCTTTCTTTGCACTTTCAAGTAAACTATTCACATATGGATTATGGGAGACTCATATATCTCTATAGAGAGAGAGCGCTTAGGCCAGGGAATTGATGCATTACTTAGCTTTTGGTGGATATGAGTTATAAGATGGTACGGAATACATAGTACAAATAGGGTAGAGGATTTGATCCTGTGACCTAGGTTATCGATCTTATATAAATATTAGGTCAAGATTTCATCGTAATAAATGAAGGGTAGTTGTGCGAAGGAGTTGGGGTCCTCTAGAGATTAAGATCGATAGAATTGTAGGATTGTGAAAGTGAAAGTTTTTTTTTTAAAAGAAAAAATATTTTACTTTTATTTTAAATTTTAAATTTATGCAAGATCGATATTAACCATTGATATTTTTTGAATGATCTTGATTTGTTGAAATCTAGAAGTTCCAGGCCTTGTACATAGTGGCTTGTCTTATATCCAATATGTATTTGACTTCAACATCTCACATCTCTAATATTCTTATGCATATAGACATTTATAAAACACATCTAATACACTTGTATGTAATACTATTCCTTTTTAAAATGTAAATGTAAAGATCTCACTTCAACTTATGCTTGGATGTTCATGTAAAATGTAAATCACTAAATTGAATTTGAGACAATGAAAAGTAAATATTGGACATTCTTTTGGAATTTGGAGGGAGGAGGGAGAGAGAGAACATCTAAACACCCTATTATGTGCACACAAATTCTTAAATGATAATAAATCAAAGTGATTAACTAAATAAATTTAACGGGATTAAAAAAAATTCATCAATGAAACTCTTCTCAATTTTGATTCACTAGAGGAGAGATGGTACGGTTARACTTAGTGTAACCTTACCCCACTTACACAAAAGCCTTCAATCAATGAGAATAAAGCTGAAATTTTAGTTTTGGAGGGAATGCGTTTATATTTTGGAAGGAAACTTTTAGTGTTTTGGGGGGAAATTTCCCTCCATTTTGCATCAATTATTATTTTCCTCCAATTCTAATATTAATTATTTTATTAGTTTAATAAAATTGCTCATTGTATTAGTTTATTAAAATTGCAAAGTGTAATATTTTTGCTCTAACATAAACTGAAATTTCGGTGACTTTTTTCGACGACTTTTTCCGACAACCTATTCCGGCGACCTTTTTCGGTGCACTTTTTTGCTGTTTTTTCAAGCGTCTTTCCTCTCGCAATTATTTATTGTCCCTTTTCTGACAGTTGTCCTCCGACATCTTTAGATTGACCACCAATTTAGTAAGTACATAGTTGTAGAAATGAATTGCAATTTCATTTTAAAATAATTACTTATGAAGATGTTTTATTTTAAATTAATTTCAATTTCATTTTGTCTTTTATGTTTGTATGAATTCTTTCAATAGATTAAACTCTTGATGATTATGTAAAACAAAATTTTATATAAATTTGAAGAAATATTTTGCTAAAAAAATCAGTAGTGTAGAAATTCAGTTTCAATGATTTAGTTTTTCACTTTGTTGATAATTTTTGATATGTTATGTAGTGTAGTTGTTATTTTGTGGGTTTGAATCATATCGATGTTATGTCATTAATGGAGCTTGTGGTGGCGCCATTGATACACCATAGTTCGTCTCTGYCATTAGCTTGAGGTATATACGTTGTAGAAGATGAATATGTTATGAAAATATTTCGACTTAAAAGATCATATATTTATTGAAAGGATCAAATTGTTTTTATGAGTACATTTTTGTTTTATAAAGTTTTTCAGTAAACTTAGTTTCCTAGTTTAATTTCTAGGATCATTTATCTAATTTAGAGGATTAGTGTTCACGAAAATTCCACTATTTGCAGTTTATATGGAAGAAAGTGACGGAATAGATTTGAACGACATTTCGGTATTTGGTGATGATGAAACACATGAGGACGCGATACATGAGAATATAGAAGACTTAGGTGTTGGACAAGAAACACCATCAGTTCAAGAAAATTATAGTAACAAAGAATGAGTTGACTGAGTCAACTTTAGGCATGTCCTTTGACTCGGGTGAGGAATTTGCAACATTTTGTCATGACTATGCTTATCGTAAGGGATTCACATTATTTTCAAGGACAACTACACTCTTGAAGGAGACAAGGAGATGAGAAATTACTCGTACCAGAACAAATGAATCAATGTATTACATGATGGAAAGGATCAGCCTATGCTGCAAGTGCGTGGAAGGCTAAAAAGCGAGGGGTTAAATGTTACAGGGTGCAAAGTATTTGTTGAAGGCAGAATTATTAAGATGCTCTAATTGTCATATGTAATAATTTTTACCTATGAGGATCATTTATTATTATAATAAGGACGTGTATTGTATCATATTAATGCAAGTTTGTTAAGGTCTCAATACAACACAATTACAAGTCCTTTTATTCATTGAAGAATAATTCATTCCTCTTATTATTATGCCATCCTTTATTTTGAATAACGATCACAATTAAAACATTTCAGGTTGCCTCAATATATTCTTGTATGAGGCTTGTATGAGGCAATAGACGACTATCAAAGTTGATAGAAATTTTAAATAATAGGAAACACTTTCGCAATCAACACTCCCTTAGACAAAGTTAATTAATACGAAGTAGAAGAAAAACATTTTTGAACGTATAATTCGAGTACAAAATGATAATAAACCGGAAAAAAATATTTGACTAACTATTACCTAAAAACAAATTGTTACAAACAGAACATTAATATATTACAATAAATATAGTCTATTTAACAAGATTTATTCTATTTTATTACGTATAATTGAACGTTAATCGTGTTTTTCTTTCCACAAGTCAACATTGTGCAAAATAAATTAAAAGGAGATGATAGTATTTTGTAATCTTGTAACATTTTGGTTTTAAAAGAGTCGGGGAAAAAAAGTATATTTTTCGATTCCTCCAAAAATAAGAAATTAAATCAGTATAATTATGAACTATAGGTGATTAGCAATTAATTATTATTTTTCATTCAATTCTAGTACTTGTATATCGAAAAATGACATAACAATGATAACAAACGCATGCTTATTTACATTCCCGAGCAAAGAGACAAAGCATTAATTAGTGTTATACACTACTCGTCCAGGAACAGGTAATGTATATTTACGTCCTCAAATATGTTGTTTACATCCTATTAACATGTTCTTGATTCCTCAAAATAAAAATATTGTCTTTTCTCTCTTTCCTCTCAACCTTGAACAATGTATTTTACTATATATATGAGGATTTTTTTTTTATTAAGAAGGACGTCTATTATATTAAAATTGATGGAAGTTTGCTAGGGTCCCCAAAACAATACATCAGAGTTAAAATGTCTTTTCATTCATTGAGAGAAATTTGTGACCCTCTTTTATTTTATTGTCATCCTTTAATTTGATTATTGATCCCAACTTAAACATTATAGGGTGACTCAATATATTTTTACACGAGACAATAGACAACTAGCAAAGATGATAAAWTTTTTAATAAACACTAAACACTCCCTAAGCCAATGTTAATAGAAGAAAAACTTTATTTGAGAGTATAATTCGAGTACAACATGATATTTAA
>SNQN01005170.1:0-16935 GCA_008642245.1 Bassia scoparia | reverse complement strand
GCCTCTTTCCGACGCTGGTTCGCTCGGGAAGAAAGCAAATCATAACTTTCTAATTTGCCATCCGCGCGAATTTTGCTCCCGACGATGGTTTGCACTTTACGTGAGTATGTATTTTGTATTGCAATGTTATTTGTCTGAACACGTCACTGGAACAACCCCGATCACAGTGGAAGACCACGACGAATTTGCGTCCAGAAGTTTCGCCGCCGATACGCGGGTCATCGTTGTGAAGCTGGATCGTTTTATCATTCTGCGTCTGTCGATAGAGGAGCTTGAAATCAAGCGTATTAATAGGCCAAGTGCTTATAGTACAGAAAAAAAGACAAATAACTCATATTTCGAGGACAAAAATAATTTTAAGGATGATAAAGATACTATTTCGCGAGGACGTACAATATGCATTAAAACCTATTCTTGGAAACAGTCAATTTAACAAATTACATGCTTTGTCTGTCCTTGCTTGGAATTGTGAAATAAGCATGTGTTTTCTTAATCATTTTCCCACCAACTTTTCATAATTCAACTTTCCCTAGCTAGTAATTAAGTACTAAGCAAAATAAGTTAAAGTTTATACTGATTAATTCTGAGTTTTGGAGAGATCGAAAACTAAACTTTTTTCACGATCTTTAAAACAAAATGTTACAAGCTTTACAAAATACTATTATCTCCTTTTAATTTTAGTTTCGCAACGTAGTGACTTGCGGAAAGAAACACATGGATAACGTACGAAATATTAATAAATAAGAAAGTTTTTATAAATAATTGTAGTTATTGTAAATAATTATTGTTATATGTTCTGTAGCTAGTTTTCTTAGAATAAGTAATTGTGATTCATAGTCTAAACATTATGTCCGATTAAATTTCATGGTGTACCGAATCATTACTCCAACATAAAGTTTTTGCTTCTGCATTCAACCATGGCTGTAGGGAAGGTTTAGTTGTTTACTTAAAAAATTTAGATCATCTTTCTAGTTTCTCTAGTGTTCTCGGTGTAAAAATATATGGACGTCATCTATAAATGCCTTTAACGTTGGGATCAATGAATCAAATTCAAAGGGATGACAATTAAAGTAATAGAGGGCTACAAATTCTCTCAAGACAGAAGATGAAGAAGTACATTTAACTCGATGTATTTGTTTTGGGGACCCTAGCACAACGTATCCACAATTTTACATAGTAATAGACGTCCCCTTTAATAACAAAAAATAATCGCTCATATAGTATACGTAAAATACATTGTTCAAAGGTGAAGGACAAGAGAGAAATAGAACAATATTTTATTTTGACGGAATCAAAGAACATGGTAATAGGATGCTAAACACACATTTAGACGTCACAATGAACATTACCTGCCTTCCCTACGGAAGTGTGTAGTACAGGCGTAAATAGATGCGTATTGTCCTCTTTTGTCTCGGAAATGTAACATAGCACTGGGCTTCTGTTATCCATCTGTTATGTCATTTTTCGGATATACAAGTACCTAGAAGTTTGAATGAAAAATAACTAATTTATGCTACTCACTCTATAGTTCATACCCATTAATGACTTGATTTTAATGTCTTATTTTTGAGGAATCGAAAATATACTTTTTTTCCCGACTCTTTTAAAACCAAAATGGTGTCAGGAGATTACAGAAATACTATTCATCTCTTTTAATTTATTTTGACAATGTTGACTTGTGGAAAGAAAAACAACGATTTAACGTTTCAATTATAACGTAATAAAATAGAATAGAATCTTGTTTAAAATGACTATATTATTATGTAAGAGTTAAGTTGTCGTTATGTAAGCAATTGTTTTAGGTAGTAGTTAGTCAAATATTTTTTCCCGGTTATTATCTTTGTACTCGAATTATACGTTCAAAAAGTTTCTTCTACTTCTATTAATAACTTTTGTCTAAGGCGAGTGTTGATTGGCGAACGTGTTTCCTATTATTTATAAATTTCTATCAACTTTGATAGTCGTTCTTTGCCTCCATACATGCCTCATACAATAGTAGTATTGGAGCAACTTGAAATGTTGTTTAATTGTGTACCTATTCAGAAATAAAGATGGCATAATAAATAAGAGGTAATTGAATTCTCTCAATGAATAAAAGGACTTGTAACTTAGTGTTGTATTGAGACCTAAAGAACTTGCATTGAGAGTATCATACAATACCGACCCTTATAATACTAAATGATTCCTTATAGCGTAAAAATTATACATTATACCAATTAGAGCATCTTAATATCTGCCTTCACAAATACTTTGCAACCCCTGCTAAGCATTTAACCCCTCGCTTTTTAGCCTTTCCACTCGACTTGCAGGCATAGGCTGATCACTTCCACACATGTAATACATTGATTCATTGTTCTTGACGTACGAGATAATTCCAGTCTCCTTACTCCTTCAAGAGTGTAGTGTGTCCTTGAAATACATGTGAATCCCTTACGAAAGCTATAGTCATGACAAAATGATTCAAATTCCTGCCACCGAGTCAAAGGACGATGCTAAGAGTGACTCAGTCAACTCATTTGTTAACTTGATAATTTCTGAACCTGATGGTGTTTCTTGTCCAACACACTAAGTCTTCTATATTCCGACAACTGTATCGCCCCCAGTAGTGTTTCTCATCTACCAATATCCGAAATGTCGTTCAAATCCTATTCCCGTAGCTTTCTCATTAAATAACTGCCAATAGTGGAATTTTCTGTGAACACAATCCTACTAAATTAGATAAATGATCTCTAGAACTAAACTAGGAAACTAATTTTCTGAAAAACTTTTATAAAACAAAATCTAACTCATAAGAAAACCAATTTGATTCCTTTCAAAAATATATGATTTTGAAGGTCGAAAATATTTCTAACATAATTCATCTTTCTACAACGTAGTATCACCTCAAGCAATTCAGAGCACAACTATGGTGTATCAATGGCGCCACACCAAAGCTTCCATTAGATAGATTAAACATCGATATGATTCAAACCCCCAAAATATAACAACTACACTACAATAACATATCAGAAAATTATCAACAAAGGTGAAAACATAAATCATGCATGAGAACTGATTCTACACTATGATTTTTTTAGCGAAAAATATTTTCTTCAAATTATATAAAATTTGTTTTACATAATCACTAAGTAGTTAATCTATTGAAAGAAGGTGTGCATACAAACATAAAAGACAAAATGAAATTGAATAATTTAAATAAAAACATCTTCATAAGTAATTATTGTAAAATGAAATTGCAAATTCCATTGTCTCACAACTATTGTAACTTACTAAATTGTGTGGTCAATCTAAAGATGTTTCGGCAGACAGAACTGTTCAGAAAGAGGACCAATCATAATAATTGCGAAGGAAACGACGCTGAAAAAAACTAGCAAAAAGTGCACGCGAAAAAATGGCTCGTCCCGAAATATAGGTTTCGGAAAAAGTCGTCGAAAAAAGTCACGAATATTCCAGTTATGTTAGAAAAATATCTAACACTTTTGCAATTTTAATAAAACTAAATACAATCGAAGCAATTTTATTAAACTAATAAAATAATTAATATTAGAGATTGGAGGAAAATAATTGAATCTGATGCAAAATGGCAGGAAATTCCCCCCGAAAAACACTAAAAGTTCCTTCCAAAATATAAACGCTATCCCTCCCAAAACAAAGTTGCTAGCTTTATTCTCATTGATGAAGGCTTTTGGTAATGGGTAAGGTTACACTAAGTGTACCGTACACCATCTCTCCTCTACGGAGGATCAAAATTGAGAAAGTTTCATTGAAAATTTGTTTAAATCCGTTAAATTTATTTTAGTTAAGCACTTTGATCTTGATATCTTTTCAAGAATTTGTGTGCACACAATAGCGTGTTTAGATGTTCTCGTCTTCTCCCGCCCTCCCTCCAAATCTCCAAAGAAGTCCATATTTTACTTTCATTGTCTCAATTCAATTTACTGTGATTTACATTTTACAATGAACATCCAGCATAATTGAAGTGAGAATCTTTACATTTACATTTTAAAAAGGTCAATAGTATTACATACAAGGTGAATTAGATGTTTTTAATAAATGTTCTATATCATAAGAATATTAGAAGTATTGAGATCGGTGAGGTCGCAATACCAATTCGGATAGAAACAAGCCACTATGTACAAGCCTGGAACTTCTAGATTTCAACAAATCAAGATCATATCAAAAAAATATCAATGGATTAATATCGATCTTGCATTAGATTTAAAATTTAAAATTAAAGTAAAATATTTTTTCTTTTAAAAAAAACTTCACTTTCACAATCCTACAATTTATCGCATCATTACATCCTTACGAGGACCCCAACCCTTCGAGCAACTCCCCTTCCATATTATTACGAGAAATCTTGACCTAATATGTATATAAAGATCGATAACTCTATGGTCCCAGAGTCAACATCCTCTATCCCTATTTGTACTAGGTATTTCCCGTACCATCTTAAACCTCATATCCACCAAAACAGCAGAGTAATGCATCAATTCCTGGCCTGAAGCGCTCTCTCCTATAGAGATTATGAGTCTCTCCCATAATCCATGTGAATAGTTTACTGGATGAAGGCAAGAAAGATCCCACAATGCGCAAACAAGTCTAGTTGACTCCTTAGTAAATGAAGTAGTGAGGAAGATAGGACCTACATCTAGTTGACCAATAAGACTTACTAAATATATTTAGGCTAAGCCAAATAACACTCTTGGACTATAGGATAAGGAAGAAGAATATCTTCACATGGGTGACAACTTCTACATATAAAAACCACACCCCCAAAATAATATATATGTTGCATGTCATGTTAGTATTAGGTCCATTATAAACGCACTACGTGTGTCTATGCATTTCGAGCATTCTAGAACATATACGCGTCTACAACTATGCGACAGATCTGCATCATGTTCGGGTGGTGTTTAACAATAATTATATTCAGTATATCGTTTTGAATGACCTACAAACGTATAATATAGTACTAGCGATTCTAGCTAACTAACGATGTCAATTAGATATTTTGTGTTTAGAGGCCTACAAAAAATCGGTATATCAAAATCGATTCAGGCGATCCCCTAGAACTGAAAAAATTGACCATACCTAACCAACGAATTGGTTATCCCTCATCAGGTTTATGCAACAATAAATAACATGCTTAGATCTCAATAATTAACTAAGTATATATTATGATGAAATTAGTGGTAGAAATAGCTCCTCTAAATTTAAAACTTAGATGTATGAATCATGGGTGAGGCTCACTATAGCATGATAATTGTAACGGTAACATAGGGGAAAAAAGAATTTATTTTTGATTTATAATAGTAGTTGTCAATTCGTACTATGTGGGATGTGTTCTATGTCTCTAAGTTCTTACAGTTCTAACAATGCTAGTTGTCATTTTCATATTTATTTTCCTTCACGTGTTGTGTTGTGTGTTTGCTCTTATAGAATAATTCTAACGTCGTCTCCTTGCCCATTTCAATCAAATCTAATACACAAGCAAAGTCTATTTCACGAAACTCTAATTACACAACAACAGTCTATTCATCCAACTAGAATTACAGTCTAATTAGTACGTGCACTAGATAGTACTTTGTGCGAGAGGATGGGGAGTGTTTTATATGGTTGTCGCTTATTTGACTTGCTTATATCGGTAAATATACTTCGTGACATGAAACACTTCTAACTTAAACTGTATATTATTTAATCGCAGACTTAAAAGTCAGCTCGTATACTCAATATAGGAAAAATCTCTTTAGAATCATGATAAGTGAACAAAAAAAATTATGTTGTCGATTTTGAAATCGATGTTAGCATAATCATTTTTACTAGAAATGACTGTTGAGGTGAGATTATAAGATGCAGCAAGAACAAAGAATTAGGAATTGTGTTTGATATTTATACTTCTCGCATTGTCAAAATAAAATGGAATAGTATGGGGTTTTTTTACTCAATGCTTATATAAATTATTTGTTTACTCAAGTGCTCTATATTATGGGAATGAATTTATTTTACTACGTAGGACATATCTACGTAAAAACTAAAAATATTTCGAATATTTTACTCAAGTCTTATATGAAAATAATAATTTATTTAGGGAAATCTTATATGTAGACCCCAGTTTTAGACTTTCTTAACCATGTAGAAGCTTTGAAAAAAGAAATGTACGACGTTTAGCAGTGTGGTATACGCCAGTTTTGTATGCTTTCACATGGGTAAGCTTTTTGAAAAAAAATGTGCTACTGGGACATGTCTATATGGTAGACTTCCCAGGTTTTTACAACACTCCAAAATTTTTCCAAAAATCCTACATGTAGAAACTGATGTAAAAACTGGTCGTTCCAAATAGAATGCCATATATGTTACGTAAGTGATCATATCTAGGGGTGTTTTAAATGCGGATATAGATCCGATCCGAAATTCGGATACCCGAAAATTTCGATCGGGAAATACCGTCTGATAGTCCGACCCGAACTATTTATCCCGATTCGAAATCTCGATCCCGAATCCGACAATTTTCGAGATCGGGTCCAATCGGCCATCGCAGAATCAAGTACTGATAGTTATTTTTATCTATTTTCTTTTGATTGTCCCTATTAAATTCATTTTTTAATTAAAAACATCGAAATATTTTGATATCTAACTGAAATGTTCCGGAAAATGCAAAATTTCTGTCCTGTAATAGATTTCTCGAATATCCGAATCCCGACAATAATCCCGAAACCTTAAAAGACCGGACTGAATATTCAAGTTTTCGGATCGGATCGATATTGATCGAACGTGATATTTTGAACACCCAGCACATATCCCACTAGAAGATGGTAGTTATCAAAGGGCAAATTTTTAAACTTATTATGAAATGATGAGTATGGTTGAAGATAACTAATCAAGCATTCGATCTATTAAAAGAAGAGACACATTGATTAAGAGAGTGATTCGTTAATTATAGCTACACACAAGTCATGGCCCAAACTAAAGTCACTAATAAATTGGAGCGCTAACCTTTTTTCTAATGTTTTCTGGCAACGTGTCTTCTAACAATAAAGTAGCTAGCTACTTTTGTTTAATGAACTAGAATAAATATTATGCATTGCGTTACACAATCGTAAAGCAAAATGGAAAACAAGAATGTAAATCTCTGCAACTCGGCGTTAGACAAAGTATATGAGGAAAACGGCTTTTACATTAATTTATTGAAAAATCATGCACATTAAGCCAAAAAAAAACACTGATTCGTTTTGTAACTGTCGTTCTAACAGTGACTATCATTACTATCAATAATAATTGCAAATGTTGCAGAAAGAAATAAAGTTACATTTTTCTAGCTTTTAATATATGGCTACATAAATCCAAGTTACACTTATATAGTCAAAAATTATGTAGAATTTATTTGAAGTTACACTTATGTATTAACAGTATCATGTAAAAAGATTAACTTAAGGCATTATAAACCATTAACTTTTATCAATCTGTATATAGTCAAAGCTCCGTTTTTACAATAAATTATTGTAAGGCGTCGCGCTTGCCACATTCACTAGTTTTTGCTCAAGTTCATACGCCCAAAATCACTATTTTTGTGAGTCTACTTGTTGAAACTAGATGTGTGTTAGATCTCTAGATTGAGAGAATGTACTCTCGTATAATTCTAATATGGAAATAAACAAAAAAGTCATATGATCGTATTGAGAGAAGTTCTAATTCTAACCCTTTGGAGAAGGCGAAAAAATTGTCGTGTTATTTGTACAACCAATCATCTTAATTATACTATAGGTACATGTTAGTTAATTTTTCGAACTTATAGTTTACGATTATACGTTATTTTAGTAAATCGCTATTCAAACTGATCATTGTAGTGTTACAAAGGACAATTTAAACTGCTTTGGAAAAGTTAGTTTATCGACACATCAGGCAACCCACCAACATAACAAAAACCAATCAGCCTTGAAGCAATAGGTGATCACACATAGGACGAAACGCACAGTCTCTATGTCCTTAGTAGGTGACTTTCTATCTAAGGAATGATCAATTTATCATACAATGTCAAATTTGTTATGAGAGGGTTGTTGAAAGTAATTTTCATTGAATCAAGCACTTTCAATTGCCCACACAATAACTCAATCATGCTAGTGTAAAGACATTGTGAGTGTATGATTGTATGAATCATATTCCGCCTCTTCTATATTTTCTATTCAAAATCAAATTTGAATTGTGACTGCGTCTTCTACTATTCTTCCTCAGTGATGTTCGACAGATATATGCTTCATATTAGAATATTGAATAAAATAATAGTTGTGCAATGATGTCGAATGCAATACAAAGTATTGTATTCGACTTTGTAGTTTAAGCTTCCTAGTTGTTTGATGGCCAACAAGTCACCTAATTTTTCTTTGAAGGTCAATATCATGTTTATTTTTGACGTTCACTTTTTTTTGATCCGATGATTTTGCAACATAAGTTTGTTTTCTCTCACAAAACATGTAAAATAAGTTATTAAATAAGTAAAAATAAATTAATTAAACAGACCTCCGTGAAAATATCTCTCAACACATGATATTGATGATTAGTGAAATCGGGTTACTTTGTCGAACTTTTTGTTCCTCGGCCCTATAATACCTAATCTATTGCCCCTTTTAGTGCTAGTAAGCACTCTAGTACTTTTAAATATTCGTCCTTATTAGCTGTCGTGACATGTGATGTGGATCTTATAGAGTGTGGCGATCCAAGTCACACATAACCTTCAATCATTTAAATTATTGAGACATTGTTAAGTATGTTTATCGTACATAGCCTAAACAAGCTAGACGTCAATTTGATAGGTGTATGCCTAACCTTGAAGTTGTTATCAAGAAAGTTGACCTCCAACATATAACTGACTGCAAGCCATGCATGATTTTAGAGAATCTATTAACTCGAAATTTGAATTTATAAGACTATAATTTGATGCCACGAATAATCAAGTCGAGAAATACTTATAGATATGTATGGTAAAGAAACATACTATATATACGATAATAAACTGTAACCGGATTACAAACTCGATCAAATGCATCTAGCCTTATTACACAGAATCCTACAAAATAATATAAACACGTCCACTTATCAATACATCTGCACCAAAATCATTTACGAATAATAACAAACACTAAAAGAAGAAAGGGTTAGCAACACCCAATTGAAGCAAGCCAACAGCCGATACTATTAGACAATGCCATCTCTCCCCTGTAGAACGATCAAGCTGCACGCGACAGAGGCCAAGCTCAACAAGCCACGCGTGGTGTGAGTGGCAAAGCTCCCTGCTATTCGGGGATATCGGCGGATCCTCCGCACCGCACCGGCGACCGGCAGGGAGTCGGCTGCCGCGCGCGGCGGGGAGTAGCGTTGCGGGACCGATGTGGGCGAGATGCACCTCCGGCAGGTGGCGGCGCCACCCACCAGCTGGGCGGCGCGTGCCGTGGCGGGCTGGTGAACGGTGGGCCCACGTGACGGTGACAGATGAGCTTTGCGTTGGCAAACGATGGCCAGCTCATGGAACGGTAACTGGGCAAATGAAGTAGTGGCGTGCCGCCTCTTGAGAGTAATTCTATGGCCGGGGGCGGTGCTCATGGACCGGCCAATGGTGTTGCTAGACGTACCGCATGGTCATGGTATAGCTTTGTTCACTCAGCAAATAGTGTGCTGCACCAGCGGGGAAGTTGAACACTGCCATTATTTCATAAAAATACATAGCGAATCATTAAACAAACATTTATCCACGAAATCATTGACATTATACACAATCAGAGATAACCGAAGAAATTACATTACTAAATTTCTGGATGTCGAATCTCTTTAACCGAGTACTAAACATACAGTACGCAACGATTATAATGCAGATAACTATTTAGGCCCACGACTAGTCATGGCACATGCTACATGACTTAATTGCCTACATCCTAAGCTAACCACATAACTGATTTTGGTCAACGCTAAATAATATAGACGTTCAGACATATATAATCTGATCAGAGTGACCTGACTTGTTTGAAAAAGATTCATTCGCTGATATCGCACTATAATCACCACATGTGACATCGTGTTTGTTCTAACAACTTTACGAAGACGAACGAAGTAAGAATAACGCCAACAAGATGAAAAATGGTCCAATAACAGTCTATTCACTCTGGATTTGTACATATGGTTCAATATAGATCCTCCACAAAATCTTCAATAATTGATACACTTGTAAATCACCTCAAATTCAAATTGTCTGATTCGTACTTGTTTTTCCCTTATTATTATTAAAGAAGCTAATTATATCAAAGAAATATATCTAGATTTTGATTAGTAATTAGACACCATTTACACAACATCTGCAGCCAACAATGACAACTATAACCGATGAGAAATCGTCATCAGCAAGATTTGATTCTTCCTCCTGAATTATATTCTCTCATCTGCAATTACAAGCAAAATTTCGTGCTCAATAGATGAATCACTGGATTGCTATTGCGAAGCTCGCTAGATTCTCAATGTGCCCGACATTTATGGACAAATTCGAATGATACAACCGGTTGTATTACTTGTCTTGAATATTAAACAAATTAACAGCACGAAGTTCGTCAGTGATTGCTAACATACGCTATTCTTAAGGACTATTTCTTAATTTAGAAAAATCGAGTCAATCTCATCAAAAAGTGTTACCTAACAAATCCCAGCTGTTTCATTAATTACGTTTATTTAAAGAAATCCAAGATCTGTAAAAACTAATCTATAATTAATATATCAACATTTCCAACATGGAAGAAAGCAACGTCAATTTAGATTGGTAGCCTACTTATCCGGTAAATTGCCATGCTAGCACACCAGCGAGATTGGCTGATGGCGAAGCACGCGTGGAGAACATAGTATGAATCGAATGATAAAAAAAGTGAAATTCTACCATGCAGAAACATCGCGACGGGAAGGGTCCTGGCCCTTAGCCAAGTGGGGTGGTTACCCATTGTAGGTATGAGTGGTGGACAGGTCATTCCAGAGTTAAACACCAACAATGAGGTAGCCAGGCAGAGCAATCCCAGAGATAGGCCAGCGATGACAGATCAACAGCCAACAACAAACAAGCTTGCTTTCCCTGCCATTTTCTGTGTTGATTTTGTCTTCCTGGTTAACAGTCGCCCCTGCCTTAAAAAACTTAGGATAAGATGCTTTATAGTTTTTTGAAGATCAAAAGTTATATAAGACAAAGGAAATAAAAGAGGTAGATGAGTGTATGAGAAGAAGTGGTTATTAAGGGTGATTTATAGAAATGTTATGAAGGGGTAGTTTTGGCTAAATAAAGTAAGAGTTGGAGAATTGGCCTGGCTTGCCGTTCGATGTGTGACACTGGACGGTTTGGTTGGTTTTTTTTGTAGGATAGGAATTTTGAGGTGTGAAAGGGTCTTCATTTTTATTTTATTTTATTTTATTTGGAGGGGGGTTTGGTTTTTTGGGCTGTGCAAAGTTTCAATTATGTAAGTCAAAAGAGGTGGAAGACAAAAATAGGTTTGAATTAATAGCTAGATCGCTGTTAGGTATTTCAAATTAAGTTGCTCTAGAAATTAATAACTAAATAATCTAATCTAGAATCGGTAAATGATAATTTATTGTCTAATTTATCTACTCATTAATTAATTTCAAATGGGGATCAAATTCTAATTAGGAAGTGGAAATTTTATATGTTTAATGAACTTCCTATGTGAAGTAATTTGTTAACCATTGGGACTCAAATACCTCAATTGTTAGTAGTGGTTAATTAATTCAAAAATTATAATTAATGTAACGTGTATTTGTCTTCGTAATAAACTATGTGAATAGTTTGTATTAGAAGTGATCACGCAAACGATGGTCAAGTCAGAACCTAGAAAAAGTGAGTGTTATTAATTTAATAAGATTTTTTCTGTCAAATTCGAATTTTGATCATAAAATAAACTAACAGGAGTTCAGGACTATCATTGACAAATGTCAACATAACTTCTGCATACTACCCGATTTCAATCAACCCACCTATCATCACTTAAGTTCTAATTATACAAATCAAGTAAATTTGTTACTCGATCCGTAATATATAGATAGTCTAAATGAAACACTTTATAAGCTTTGATAAGAAACTTAAACGGACCCTATGCTTACTAAACCGCACTAGATAGGTTATATAGATGGAGGTTTTAGATAATCGAGGTTTTAGAATATACTATAGTGATTTAGTATAATGCACATAATAGTGAATTATACACAAAACCAAGTTACAACTCCATAGTGGATTTTATTTCATGCTTAATCACATAGCATGAAGATATAAGTTGTTTAGCTTGGTCATCGACATACATTGTTTACTTGGCATGAACGTAGTATGATTTTTGAATGACATAATAGTTCATTTAGAATTGAGAAACTTTTTTTTTTTAAAAAAAAAAAAACTTTATTGTTAAGCCAGCAAAATAGAGAAGTTTCAGATAAGGAAAAATATGTGTAAAACATAAACATTGAAACATATATGGACATATAGTCGAAGTTAGTTTGTTTAAAACACTTGGCATTTGGATATAGAACTGGTCAATTGGAACTTTGTTAATGGATTATATGATTGTTTTAATCTCTTAAACTTGTTTTAAGAATAAGATTGTTTTTAGACTTTAAGTTTTGTGGAAATTAGTCGGATCGGAATTAATTGTTTAGGCTATTTGCTTAAATGTTGTGTCTATACTTATATATGAATATGTAGCGTTTAAGTAGAACAGGTTAATTTACTATTTAGCACAAGGGCAGAATTTTTATGTATGAAATAGCAGCAGAATCACAGGTCTTAGTTTAATAAATTAATAGCTAGTATTAGTTTAAACACTTAAACGATTCACGGGTCAAACAGTGGGGTACGGTCGTGTCAGGTCAGACTTCAACCCCACAACGAAAATAACACGGCACGACACGTTTAGCAGTCTATATCTAACAATATAAATTGATTTGCAAAAAAAAGAGAATATTGTCAAGATATGTGGTCCCAAAAGTGGACCCAAATCATTAATTTGTTCATCAATCCAAATTTCCTTGTATAACTAGCTACACTACTTTCAATATATATTGACAGGAAGAAGATAGTTATTTCATAAAGACTTCATTTAATTGACCTAAAATATTACAATATAAAATAATAATTTTTATGGAAACAATTAAGAAATCAGTCAGTAGATCATGGGCAATCTATCGGCTCCATAATGATAAGGGAGCGTATAGGAGTAGTCATAATATTAAACGTAACGTAGACTTTAAAGAATAAAATGATGTTAAAACGGTTAATAGGTAGAGATAAATAATAGAAGTAATATTATACTGGAATATGTAATAAGAAGATATTAAATTTATTAATATCTAATGTAGCTAAGACAATAAGACATGGTTATGTACGGTAATATAATAGGGGAGAAAGAGGACAATGTTTTGACGGGCGATCCCATCGTTTTTTGGGAACACTTGTGGGCGAAATGAGAGGAAATGAGGTCTTTCAATGAATATTATCCTAATAACATAGCATTTGAAATTTGATTTTTTTATTAAATACTTCAACTATTCTTATTTTTCAGTCATTGTAATTGTACAATATTGAAAACTAAATATTTGGTAATTATAAACGAGATGAATTTAGTTAAATGAATTATAATTTTTTTTTTATCTGGGCTTGTTGTTTTATTTAAATTATTACATGTCTGATCAAGTGGTCGATAACGTTTTTTTTGCTTTATGCAGATTACTTTATTTGATTTTAATGCATTTGTTTGAGTATGCAATATTGTTTGATGTCTATGCTTATTACAATGATGTCGTAGTTGTATATTATAACTTTGGGGGTGAAAAAGTAATTAAAAAAGATAGACGTTCAATGTAATATTTGCATAGACACATTACACATTACAAAACAAACGTCATTTTTTTTATCCCAACATCTACAGTGTTGTGTTACAATGTTCCGTATAATACTTCCTCCGTCACGAATTCTGGAAAAACATCGATCAGTTGTTGCTAACTTGAAATAGTTAATGTAATAAGGCATGAATAGACTTATTACCTAATGAAACAAGAGAAACCACCCACATCACAGCCCACACGCCACTTGCACACACCCACAACCACCGTTCAACCAATAGCAGAAGCACCCGGCACTGCACCATCGCCCAGAACCACCACGCATACGCTCAAACAGTGCACTGCACCATCGCGACAGCCATTCGCCAGTAACCACACCACCACACCACCACCACTCACGTACCCACCACATAATGACTTCCCCATATTGATTAGGGGTTCGAAAATCCCAAATAATTTCGGGTTCGAATTTCCCCAAATTGATTTAGGGGTTTCCTTTGATTTTACCTTCGACTCCATTAGCGATTTCAGGCTCGATGTCGTCTGGGTTGCAGCAACGTGTCCTCCAGCTCCTTCCTCTCTTCGTCAAAATGCCGTTTTGTCTTGTCTGGGTGGTATCAACTGCGGCAGAGGTTGGGGTGCAAGTAGGTGGTGGTGGAATGCGTGAGTTTTGTGTGTCAAGTAGATGTTTTTTTTTGAGAGAATGCTTGAATGTTTGATGATTAGATAGAGTAGTATAAATTTGTGGATAAATTTAGTTTAGTTAAGATAATTAGTAATATAAGTATTTTAATTTGTTATTATTAAGGAATAGTAGTAAGGGTAGGTGTTGTAATTAGTTTATAGAAATACTTTCCAAAAAAGAAAAAAAATTAAGTGTGCTATCTATTATGTGACATCCATTTTTAAGGAAGGGTTCCAGAATGCGTGAGCGCGAGGAGTATAACCTACTTCTTCGTTTCATTTACCAGCAACTTTTTGCATTAGGGAAATTCATTTTTTTTGAAAAAGGTAAATAGAATTTATGCACACAAAACCAAACAAATACATAACACGAACCAAGCTACAAAACAAGGGAGTAACAACAATCCACAACCGAACAACAAAACCGCACGACTAGAAAACAGGGCAAACACCACTGTCTATCACAACAACTGAGTTTCCTAGGTAAAACATACTGAAGTCTAACAAAAGATCATCTGGAGCCTGCGCATAATACTGGCCGCCTGGAATATCTGAGCATGAGCAAACAGCTCTGTTTCTTGCCAATATATACATGGTACAATCATCCAGCTATAAAGCACCGTTCCGAATCTCCCTTAACCACATCTCAGATATCAAATAAACATCCAGTATACAGATCAACAGAAACATTAGTAGATAGCAGAAGATAGCACAACATGTGCTTAAGTGACAACGAAAAACAAAGTGATCATAGACGCATCCCTAACCACAAAGAGAACCAGCAGACTCCAACAACTGCAAAAGCCAACAATTTGTCCGAGTTGCAATTTCCGCCACTAATCATCCAACCAATAAATGAAGGCGAGAATATTAAACATTCAACCTAGCAGCCATGCGACCAAGGATCATGAAGACTCGAAGCCATTTAATCACTTAGCCAGGATAGCCACTCGGGTGGCCTTCAAACCCCACAGAAAATCAGGCTTAAGATTTCCTTAACTTCCAGATTGCTTCAAAGTCTCCCAAATAGCAGAACTAGGACATGGCCGAAGCGAGCCACGGAAGCCAATACTTCACCTGGAGACGTGTACTGTGCAGAAAAACCCCAGGGCGCGCCAAAAGTATACGTCTGGCATGGCTCGTTAAAACTTGAGGGAGGTTGTCGCGGTGTTCATCAATTGCATTGTTATATTCTTCTTCAATCATTATTTTTTCAGATTTGTCATTGAAATCGGAGGAACTAGTGTAGTACAAGAGGTATGCCGACGTTGAAGCACATCAGAGGGGGGAAACAGCTTGGTCGGTGATAGTCGGAGTTGGTCGGTGTTGGTCTGAGTCGCTGGCGATGAAGGTGCATATTGGTTGGTAGTGGGTATTCATCAAGTATGTAAAAATATAAAAATCCATTAAAATAATAAAAAATAAGTTAAAATAAAATTATTTGAATTTCAAATTTGAAAATGTTTGAAATTTTAAATGAAAATTGAAAAATAATGCAAGTGGACTCCAATGTTGAGAACCAATTAAAATGCTAGAGAAGATTTGTGCAAGTGGGTCAAGGTTACACAAAGTGTAACTGTACCCTTTCTCTCACTAGAGCCTTTTTTTAAAGAGTCATTAGGTCAATAAATTGAAGGGTCAAGTTTTGTTTTCACATAATCGTACTAAGTATGGTGTTTGCAATGATGAATCTAACATTTATTAGCCTAATTTGATAGAAATATTGGGAGTACACATGTGAAAGTTTGATGATTCCAACTTTTGTGAAATGTTAATTTCTATTTTGAACCTATAAATTTAGGGCCGCGGGTTTTAGAAATCTAATAACATAACATATACTAAAGAAATTTCCACTTCTTCCTATTTTCTCTCTCAAATTTCCCTCCCAACCTCACCACCTTATTAATTATATATTTATTATTATTATTGCATAAAAAATATATGAAAACATTTAATTAAGGTTAATAATTATACTTTGGATAAAACTTTAAACATTTATTAATTGATATACATATATAATTCTATTTATTAACACAAATAAAACATTATGATGAAATAATCACATTTTAAAAAATAAGTTTTGATTTAATTTACAGTATTTCGTATTTTATTTAGAATCAAGCATTTGCTCGGGTATTGTCTAGTATTATAAATACTCCTATATACGTATTTTAGCTTTATTTTGTAATCTTACAAGGCTTTTTTTMTGTGTGTGTGTGTGTTAAGCAGTGATGGCAACGGACCGGACTCGGAGCGAATTATGCATAATTCGACTCCGACCCTACAGGAAGTCGGATTATAAATCAGCATCCGACTCCGACTCCGAGATCCGAATCCGAGAATCCGACTCCGACTCCGATTTTTAAATCCGAGATCCGACTCCGA